>JAOTAY010061216.1:0-18417 GCA_025629805.1 Erythroxylum baracoense | reverse complement strand
TCCCTTAGGTTTATTTAAGTTATTTTGGACTTATTTAAGTTAGTTTAGCCCAATCCTAAGTGGATTAGGATCAAATTGCGTTATTGGGCTATAACTCCTAAACTAGTTAGGATTAGGCTTGTTTTTAGAATTAAATGGGTTTGTAACCTATTCCTTTTAGGGTTAGGACGTGAGCAAGGGTAGAAGACCGTATTTTATCCTTGTAAACTTCAGATTAGTTGATTAATAAAATTAAGAGATATTCTCTTCAAGAAAGGCGTGTTCTTCTTGTTGTTACTTCAAGGATTGCATCACTTATTAAGGTAATCGCTTGTGGCATATTCAATTCTTCTGTTTTCTTTGGGTTTGGGTCTCAATTTGATATAATTGAGGTTTGAACTAGCTTGTTCTTAGAATAGAAAGATTGGGAATTTGATTCAATAGGATTAGGGGGTTTCAAGAACCTTGTTTTCTTGGGATTTCCGTATCAGTTTAGGTCCTAACTTATTCCAAAAAGCAAGTCAAAACAACTTAAGAATTTGAACTCTATCACTTACTATTGTTTCAAAAAATTCGTAAAATGTACTATTTCCTCAAAGAACAAGTTAGCAATATGTGTTACATCATCAGTTTTAAGACATGCAATGAAATGAGTCATCTTACTAAACCTATTAATAATAACAAATATGTTATCCTTCTAACTTAAAGTATGCAAACCATTTAGTATTTCCTTAGGAAATATAACCTCAAACTTCTGCAATAAAGACAAAACTACACCAATCAAAAAGTGTAAAATTGTTAGTTGAAAAACCAACATCCTTGCATAAAAGTATAGGTAGTTGTTGCCTAACTAATGTTGCAATATCAATCTCCTAATTACTAGAAAAAGAACTATCTTTCTTTTCTCTTTATTTTGCACTTCACACTCTAGAATTAATCCCATAGCCTAATTACTAGAAAAAGAACTATCTTTCTTTTCGCTTCATTTTGCACTTCACACTCTAGAATTAATCCCATAGCAAGTCTTAACCCAAATAATAAACCCGAAAACTATAAGACAATACTAGCACGATTTGGGCTTTATAATTAAGTTAACCCAATTACAATAAAACATGTTGACTAATAATACAAAAATGAACTAAAACCCTTACATACATCTTAATTATGTGAATTGGGCTCCATTTGGCTCAAAATAAGTGGACCAAGTTGTTAGACACTCTCCAAGTCTTGTTTTTCATGTATAGCTTCCTTTTCTTGCACAAGCATGATTAATCCTTGCAAAGTTATCCTCTTGCATTTGATCTTTGCCCTCAAATTCCTTTCAAGGATTATAAGAATGGTTAGAGATAGGCTCAGATGCAAGGTGCTCTCCATTAGGAAGGAGAATCAATAGGAAGGTAACAAAAATGAATTGACATAAAGAATATGTTAAAAAAATCAATAAGAAGGTAACAAGGCATCTAGAAAAGGATTAGAATTTAGGTTTTGATGCTTACTTTTGATTTTGATCTATTGTTTCTTTTTTTCTTTTTTCCTTTGTTTTTATTTTATGTATATATGATGTGAACTAACTAAAAAACACAAGAGAAAACATAATGGTATTGAAAAGAACATATAAAGTGAATGTTAAACTAAAAAGAAATTAGGGATAGATAGATGATGAATGACATAATCATAAATGAGAAGAAAGGAAACAAACAATAAAAAGGTGAATAGCACCTGATTTCAAGAGCTAAGGCTCTAAAACAAATAATGCAAACCTCAGGCTGATTAGAGCCACCTAAAACCTAAATCATAAGGATTACAACCCTAGGATCACCTTCAAATCAAATAAGAAAATTTGACTATAAGTAAACCCATTGATTATAGCCAAACCTATAAGGATTTTAATTGCCACAAGTTGCCTTGATGAGATCATACTAAGTTCTTGCCAAAGAACAAAGAGGAAATTCTTACAAAATGAAGAAAACTGTCAATTTGGTTTTTATATCGATGTTCTATGAAATACATCAATAATACTCACCATAAACATGCATTCCACACTTGGCTGAAATCAACATCATGGACATATAAATTTTTAATAAACTCAAAACCAAGTAGATTAGTTTAAAATGAAGTAAGCAATGTGCACCTTTTGGTCAATACATCAACTACAACATTTTTCTTTCTATTTTTATACTTAATCACATAAGGATAAGAGTAGATTATGAATTCCTTCAACCTCATATGATACCGTTTGTAGACTTCTTACTAACAGCTCTATGTCATAGGATGACTCAATAATTCCCCATTAAGCTTTTCACTAAAGTACAATATTTGGAATTTTGAATCAAAACAACCCCAATATCAAATTTGGTTGCAACACATTCAGCCTAAAAAACTTTATCAATTTAGTCAAACATAACAAAGGTGCACTAGTCAACTTTTCTTTTAAGTTAGTAAAAGCTTTGTCATATGCATCATACCACTTAAACAGAACATTCTTTTTAGGAAGTTCATTTAAAGATGTTGCAATAGAACTAAATTCTTCTATAAAACCTATATAAAAATTTGTCAATCCATGAAAGCTACTTACCTCATTCATAGTCGCAGGTGTAGACGAATCCCTAGTTACTTTAGTGATGGGGATCATCTTTCACCAGCATCTATTTCCAACCATTCTTATGATCCTTTTTAAGAAACTTGGGATCTAATGACTAGGCCAAGGACCAAACGCATGAAGATAAATTTGCAAGCATTAGTTATTGAGATGCAAGAAAAGGCCTTTCAAAATGAATCAGATGCATTGTCAAGATTAATCACTTCTATATGTTGATGAAGATGGAATATGCTTAATACATAAAGAACAAGACATAGAGAATGTTTAACAACCTGGTCCACTTTTTTGACTTAAATATAAAACAAGTCACTTGATTAAGATGTATTTAAGGGCTTCAGTTTGATTCATGTTATTGGTCAACGTGTCTTATTATAACTAGGCTATAACATAACTATAAAGCATAATCCATAGTAGTATTATTTTATAGTTGATTTTTAGTTTCCTATTTAGGTTAGGACTTGTTATGGGGGTTAATTTCTAATCTGATTGGGATTCCTTAAATTTATAATCTGATCATATTTCTTATGAAATTAAGTATATGAATTGACATAGGATTCATAGAGTCCTAGTTAAAGTAACATTGGTAGTTAGTGTTTGAATCCTTATTACACTTGACAAGGAATGTTCCTTTAGGACACTAGTATTTTTCCCCTTTTATGATTCTAGTTTTTAGGGATTTTATTCTTATAACATGTTGTCTTATTGATGTAATTTGTGCATCATCAATACAGAAATCGGTTAGAGAGTTTTCTTCACTTTTTGAGAGAATTTCCTGTTAGTTCTTTAACAAGAATTTAATATGATCTTATCAGTGAAACTTTTAGCAATCAAAATACATATAGCTTTGGTTTTAATCTATAGGTTTTGTTAGATTCAAGTTTCCTTTTTTAATTTAAAAATAATACCAGGGTTCTAATTCCTTGTTATTCAAGTTTTAAGTGGATTTCAGCCTATGGTTCACATTATCCTCTCTAGCATACAATTAATGACAATTCCACTTTTCCTCCTTAATCTACAAATTTTTATATGCCTTATTCTTCATGTGTTGAACATATTCCATCTTAAACAATATGGGAAAACTCTTATTCACACAAAAAATGTCCTATTGAACTACCTCTATAAGTCTATCTTACCAGAAATTCATGAAAAGAACTTATAGGCATGCGTAATTTATCTTTCTTAAACAAAAACCCATCAATCCTATAATACTTACCATAAGAACACTTAGAACATGCATTCCATACTTGATCGAAGTCAACATCATTGGCATAGATGTCCTTAATAAACTCAAAATGAAGTGATTTGGTTTGCAAAGATGTAAGCAATACATGCCTTCCAAGCAATGCATCAAGTGCATAGTTTTCCTTTCCATTCTTACGCTTAACTAAAGAAACTTTTTGATAACTCTAACCATTTGACATGTCCCTTGTTAAGTTTAACTTGAGATTTCAAAAACTTCAGCTCTTATGATTAGAATGGATTATGAATTCCTTTGGCTAGAAATAGTGTTTCCATAATTATGAAGTTCTTACTAATGCAATATCTCCTTGTCATAAGTAGGATAATTCAATGTTACCCCCTTAAGCTTTTTCTCTGAAGTAAGTAATTAGTTTGAAATCTTGCATTAAAACACTTATACAAATTTTAGATACATCACATTCAAGATCCAAAACTTTTTCAAGATTAGGTAAACATAGGTGCTAAAAGCTTTCTTATTCCCATTAACCCTCTTAAATACATCAACCTTTTCAAAAAAGACTTTTGAAGGTACTGAAATAGAACTAAAGTCTTTTATAAACCTTCTATACGAATTTCTTACTCTATGTAAACTCCTTACCATATTCGCATTTCTTTTTGTATGTCAGTCCCTAATTACTTTTACCTTATCTATATCCACACTTATTCAATGTAAACTAAAAGTAAAATCATTAGAAACAATCAACTCCATACAATATGTGCACTTCTTAAAATTAGCATACAATTTATGCTCCCTAAAAACTTGAAAAGTAGCATACAAATGATTAACATGATCATCCAAGTTTTTTATACACTAAATATCATCAAAGTAAACTATTAAAAAATTTCCCTATGATAGAACACAAAGCATGATTCATTAACCTTATAAGGATGCAAGATGTGTTAGTTAGACAAAATGACATCACTAACTAGTCATAAAAATCTTATTTTCTCTTAAAAGTAGATTTCCACTTATCATCTTCTTTAATGTGAATTTGATGGGGGTAACAATTTTTTCAGTGCCAAACATTTAAATTTTTTAGCTAAACCATTAACCTTCAAAAACTTGTTTTACTCAAGTCCAAACATTAACTTTGCTAAGTTTTCATTAATGTAGCTAACAAAGTCACTTCCCAACTAACATTTGGACATCCATAAACTTAACTGATGGCCTATACCCATGACCCACTTTCCTCTAGACCCTATTTTGACTTTTTGAAAATAGTTTTTGTCTGCTGGAACTTGCATTTCATATATTTCCTTGCTCCCTCATGATAAACTTAATTACATCACCTTCGTTAGGTATGTTTGTCACTCATGATAAATTTGTGCTTTCATTTTACGTTTGCATGTGTTTTGACAGGTGCAGATAATGCTTACAACGATGATGACATTACTAAACTGTTTCTTTTTCTCTACTCTTGTTCTTATTAGTGTACCACCTTTTAAATTCTTTTCCATTTCAATGGCTTTCTTTTGGTGATATTTTGTCTTTTTGGTTTTTTTGTTTTATTGTCATTATCTCTACATCACTATAAACTATTGGTGCGTTTTGTTGATAGGCTTGGTAACTTATGAATCATTGCCTTTTTTATACATTTGTTTATAAACCCATTATTCACTTATCTCACCCATTGATAGATTTCATGTTATCCCATTTAGTACCCACAATTTTTTCATCTTTAGTCGTACCATGTATGTTTAGAAACTCTATGACTTCTCTATCTTTATTAGCTCAAGTTTTCTAGTATGTTAATGTAGAGATTTAAGTAGCCTTCTGATTGTTAGTTCTCAAAGATGATCTTGTAAACCCATTATTCCCACCTTTATACTGAAGCCTCTAAGTCCTAACTTACAATGATGATGACATTACCTAGTCATTTTTTGTTTTCTCCACTCTTGTTATTGTTCTTATTTTGTCAACCACACAAGGAAGCTAGTTTAGTTTATCCTTATAAAGGTGGACTCACTTCAAAACAATATAATATAATTTGAATTTTGTAATAAATGGGTACACAAAGCAATTAAAATAGGACATCCAAATTCAGTACCTCTTTCAAGTTGACAAAAAATCCATCTAGTTAAGCACAAAGTAGAAGCTCTAGGTTAACGTCCTATATTTCCTTGTAAGATCTAAAAAATTATGAAGTCCACGAATGATTTTCACTTTGAGGAATATCATTTATATACCATAAGAGTTAGATGGATTTAAGTGAAATAGAATGAGAGGTAGCTCCTCAGTAGCAAAGAAGAAAACATAGTTTTATAAATGACTATGAATTAATACAAAATATGATTCATTAGTCTTATAAGTTCTCGATGCATTAGTAAGTCTAAATGGCATTATTAGCCACTCATATAAACTATATTTAGTTTTGAATGTTGTTTTCCATTCATTCCCCTCTCTCATACTAATTTAATGATAACCACTTTTCAAGTAAGTCTATTTTAGAAAATATGCAAGGCCCATGCAATTCATCTATCATGACATCTAATTTAGGTATAGGATGGTGATATTTAACTGTGATTTTAATGATAGCTCTACAGCTAATATACATTTGGCATGATCCATCCTTTTTAGGAACTAGAAATATTGGAACTAAACATTAACTCACACTTTCCTTCACATATCCCTTAGACATTAGCTCCTCAAATTGCATTTAAAGTTCCTTTGTCCCCTCAAGATCACTTTAGTACGCTAGTCTATTCGAAATTGATGCTCCAAACATAAATTCAATTTGATATTCTATTCCTTTAATAGGTGGCAAACCACTCATTCTTAAGGAAACACATTAGCAAACTCCTATATTAAAGAAATAGCAACACCAACAAATAAGGGTTAAGCTCATCATATTAAAATAGCCCTCTTTGTACAAGGGTACAAGCATGGTCAATTGAGAATAGAAAACCCATCTCACATCACTCATGTCTGCAAACAAAGTCTCTTTCTTTCCCTCTTGCTCTATCTTTCCTCTTCTCATGACATCCTCTCCTTTTCTCTTACTCTTTTATTCTTTTGATCTCTCATCCTCTCCCTTTTGTTTTATCTCATTCACTTAATCTTTTCTCACAAGCTTTCACAGAATTTTCAACTGATCTTCATAAGCTTGTTGTGGGGAAAAGGTATGAAAATGACAGGTTTATCATTGAATACAAATAATCATTCTTATCATACTACCACAACCTATACAAAAAAATGCAACCAACATGCATAAGCACTATATCACAAAGTACTTTATCCTTATATCTCCCAATAGAAAATGGAACTAATACCTACCTACTAACTTTTGCCTCCCTATAATCATTCAAAAAATACCCCTCATGACTAAAGAACTTACCAAAGTGAGATTTCTCACATGCCTTAAACACATTGCCAAAATCATGATCATCAATATATAACTCTTTAATTTGTTCAAAGCCTAGTAATCTAGAACTCAAAGTTCTTATTAAGGCATGCCTCCTAGATAATGCATCTGCCACAACGTTTTACTTTTCTTGTTTATACTTAACCGTAAAAGGAAATAGCTCTATAAATTCCACCCACTTGTCATGCCTTTTACTAAGTCTATTTTGTCCCCTAATGTAATTTCAATGACTTATGGTCAGAATGGATTACAAACTCTTTAGGCAACAACCAATGTTGCCAAGTCCCTAAAGCCCTAACCAATGCATACATCTCCTTTTCATTAGTTGGGAAGTTTAAGGTTACCCCACTAAGTTTCTTGTAAATTATGAAATTGGTTTCTTATCTTGCATCAAGACGACCACTATTCTAATCCCACTCACGTCACACTTTATCTCGAAAGTGTTGGCAAGGTTGTGTAAAGCTAAGATAAGTGCTATACTAAGTTTCTGTTTCAATAAGTTAAATTCCCATCTCTTTCTCATACCTCCACAAAATCCTACACTATTTTTAACCATCTCAGTTATTATTGTGGCAATGGAGCTAAAATCCTTCACAAACCATCTATAGAAACTAGCCAGCTCATGGAAACTCCTAACATCACTAACTGGCATATAGCTTGGTTATTCCTTAATTACCCTCATCTTTTCCTCATCAACTTCTATTCCATTTGCATTCACCATATAACTTAAAAACACAAACCAGTGCAAAAAGAACATTTTTAAAGTTTGCATAAAATGTTCAACGTACGAATCAAAGTGATTTAATATAGATAAGAATGTCATCAAAATAAATAAATAAAACTTTAAAAGAAAATTATGTAAAACATGGTTCATTAACCTCATGCATTAGTAAAACCAAAAGGCATTATTAACCATTCATACAGTTCAGATGATGGAAATCCAGCTAAGGACATGCAAAGGATGTTGCAATTTGGTTCAACATATTTCGATGATCCATTACACATTAGTTGATGTCTAATAACTCGAGCTTTAAACTAAAAGGATGAAGGAAGCTCCTAATGGGCTGATTGAGCAACAATAAAGCTGATTTGGGCTTGGAAAGATCAGTCAACCTTGTCATCTTAATTTACCCATTATATAGGCCTAATTAGTTGTTTATTTGGCCTAATTAGTAGACTATGTTATTTTGATGATTTCATGATATCTCTAGCTGATTTGAGCGTACTTAAAAGTCTACTTTCTATATTTAACTTTAGGAATTGGTTTTGAAAAGGCTTTCCTAAATCTTAGGGATTTCCTTATTTTTAGGAATAAATCATTACTAGAAGATTGATTAGGGTTTTCTTTATCCTTTATAATGTCATCTTTTTTATAAGAATTTAGATTGGAATTTTTATAAAATTGGTGAGGTTATTCACTTGGTTCTTCATTGAACTTGGAACTTATCAAGGTTATTCCTTATGGCGTTCATCTGAATTCTCACTTTTAATCTCTTTTTTATTCTAGACTGTGGCACCAATATCCTTCTTTTATAACGCTGGTTCTTGTTTCTTTAAACACTAGTCAAGGTTTTTCTTGAAAACAAAACTAATTTAGCTTTCTTGGAAATTCATTCAACAACTTGTTCATGGGCTCCTAGATCTCTATTTATAGGGTTCACATCAGTTGGTTTCGAAGTTTAGGTTATCCTAAATCAATTTGGTGCGTAATACTTATTTTGTTTCACTTTTCTTGTTGCTTTTGTTTCTTTCTTTCTTAAACGTTGCAAATCTTGCAAATCTACTTTTTTTTCCATTCATCTTTCTTTTTATTTTTTTTCTTTCTTTCCCAAATGTTGCAAATCTTGTTGTTTTCTTATTGCAATCTTTTTCTCTTATTTCCTATTCAAACTTTGCAAATCTAGTCATTTTGTTATTTTTCTAAACTGATTGCTCTTTTTTATTATTTCATATATATTCCTTCTTACTTCTTTTCGTAGCCTCAGTAGTAATTTGTAAAAAAATAAATGAAAAGAAAATAAGACAGAAGAAGAAAATAGGGGAGGCTCAATTTTTGCAAAAGAGGGCAGATTTGAGTTGAGCAAAAAAGGAAGTGCTTGATTTGCTTGTTCCTTTATGAAATCTTAAATTAGTTTCTTTTTCTTTGATTCATCTTCTTTTCTTTGTTATCTTGTCTAGTTTCATTGTTTAAGTTACCCTAGTCCTAGTTTCTTTATTCCTTAATCTGGTTTAGTTTTTTGGATAAGTTAGGTGTGCTTTGCAATGTAATCGCTTTGGATTAGAGTTTCTTTAGTTCCTTAAAGAACTAATTTAAGTGAATTGAGTGGTAAAAGGCAAGAGTGATTACATTCTAGTTAAAAACCTTAAAAAAGAGTAAAACACTTATTGAGCAAAACAGTTATGAGGTTCTTTCTTTGCAAATTCATTCTTTGTCAACTTGCTATAATGGCTGAAGAAGGAAGGACAAGAGACACATTTGAATAGCAGACTTTATGTCAACACTTAGAGCACATAGAGGTTAGATTTTGTTAAATCTTAGACAAGATGGAATGATAAGATGATGCCATTGTTGCTTTGTAATGGAATCAAGTTCGTGAAGTTCCAATTGTGCATAGACAAGAAAGGCAACAATACCATGTTGATTATGAGGAGGAAGATGATAGTGATGATTTTAATGTGGTAGAGGCCAATAACAAATTTGAACAGTATAGAGGTGGTTGAAGAGGACAAAGGATAGATCATTATGATTAAAACTTTGGAAACATTACAATGAAGATACCATCGCTTTGGGGAAAGAATGATCCTGATGCATACTTGAAGTAGGAGAAGAAAGTGGAGTTGGTCTTTGATTGTCATAACTACTTTGAAGTAAAACAAGGTAAAAACTTGTTGATATTGATTTTACTCACTATGCTATTGTTTGGTGGCATCAACTTCTTTAACTAGGAGACAAAATTGTGAGATGCCAATTAAAATTTGGGAGGAGATGAAGACTATTATGAGGAGAAGAATCATTCCATCTCATTACTATAAGGAATTGTACCAGTGGTTGCAAGGCCTAACCCAAGGATCTAAAAATATAGAGGAGTATAACAAGGAGATGGAGATGGAGATAGCTATGATTAAGGCTGGTTCTAGCCTTGATAAAGGCAATTATAACTCCCAAACCTCTAAAAACAAAGATATTAAATGTTTTAAGTGTTTAGGATGGGGACACATTGCATCCCAATACCCGGATAAGTGAGTGACGATTTTGAGGGGAGATGGTGATGTTCAGACCAAAGGTTAATCTGATGATGATTTCATGCCATAATCGGAGGCGAGTGATGATGAAGTGTATCTTGTTGGTCGTGAAATCCTTGTCAATAGGAGAGCTTTGAATGTGCAAGTGATGAAGGAGGATGAAGCACAATGAGATAACATCTTCCACACACGATGTCACATCAAGGACAAGGCATGTAGTATGATTATAGATGGGTGAAGTTATGCTAATGTAGCAAGCAATATTTTGGTTGAAAAATTAAACCTACCTACTACTAAGCATCCTAGACCTTATAAACTTCAATGATTGATTAAGTGTGGGGAAGTCAAGTTAATAAACAAGTGCTAGTGTCATTTTCCATTAGTAGATATCATAATGAGGTGCTTTGTGTTATTATACCTATGCATGCTAGTTGTTTTCTTTTGGGCCAACCATGGCAATTTGATAGGAGGGTTATGCACGATGGATTCAAGAATAGATACTCATTTGTAATGCACAGGAAACCTATAACTCTTGTACCATTAACACATCGGCAATTATATGAAGATCAAGTGAGGATCACAAATGAATATGATAAAAGAAAGAATGAGGCTGAATGTGACAAAAGAACGAGTGAGATTGAATATGAAAAAGAGGCAATAATTAGAAAAAAAAAAGAAAAGAAGAAAAGGAAAAGCCTCAAGAGCAAGAGAGAAAAAACCAAGTTTTATGCAAAAGAAAGTGAGTATAAGAGAGCTTTTCGTTCAAAACAGCCAATGATTATACGGAGGCCTATTTACTAATGATCTTAACCCATCTTTACCTAATGTTACTATGTCTCTTTTGTAGAAATTCACTGATGTCTTTCCTGATGAAGTACCCAATGGTTTACTACCACTTAGGGGAATAGAACATCAAATTGATTTCATTCCCAATGCGTCAATTCCTAACTGACCAGCCTATAGGAGTAATCCTAAGGAGACAAAGCAACTTCAATGGCAAGTTGATGAGTTGCTAGATAAAGGGTGAGAGAAAGTTTGAGTCCATGTGCAGTTCCTATTTTACTTGCGCTTAAGAAGGATAGAATATGGAGAATGTGTGTTGATATTAGAGGTATCAACAAAATTACAATAAAATATTGCTATCCCATTCCTAGTTTGGATGATACGCTTAATGAATTGCATGGTTCTTATGTTTTCTCTAAGATTGATTTGAAGTTTGGTTATCATCAAATTCGCATGCGAGAGGGTGATGAATGGAAAACTACCTTTAAGACTAAGTGTGGTTTATATGAGTGGCTAGTTATGCCTTTTGGGTTAACTAATTCCCCTAGTACTTTTTTGAGATTGATGAACCATATTTTACATGCTTTTATTGGTAAATTTGTTATTGTTTACTGTGATGATATTATGATTTATAGCAAGAACTTAGATGAGCATCTTGAGCATCTTCAACAAAATCATGAGAAGTTGTATGCAAACCTTAAGAAATGTTCTTTTTGCACTAATCTGATTGTGTTTCTTGGATAAGTTGTTAGTAGTAAAGGAATAGAGGTTGATGAAGAAAAGGTTAAGGCTATTCATTAGTGGTCTACACCTAAATCTATAACTGAGGTGTGAAGCTTTCATGGGCTAGCTTTTATAAGAGGTTTGTAAAAGATTTAGCGCCATTGTTGCACCATTAACTAAAATTGTTAAAAAAATGTTGGATTCAGGTGGGGTAATGAACAAGAATTGACATTTAATTTTATTAAATGAAAGCTAAGTTCAGCACCATTACTTGCTCTACCTAACTTTGCTAAAACTTTCGAAGATGAGTGTGACGCTTTAGGTATAGATACTGGGGCTATTTTGGTGTGAGAAAACCAACCCCTTGCTTATTTTAGAGAAAAACTAAATGGGGCAACCTTGAACTATCTAACTTATGGCAAGGAGATGTATGATTTCGTTAGGGCCTTGGAGACATGGCAACATTACTTGTGGCCTAAGGAGTTTGTCATTCTTACTGATCATGAGTCCTTGAAGCATTTAAAGGGCCAAGGTCAATTGAAAAAAATCCATGAAAATTGGGTGGAGTTCGTTAAGTCTTTTCCCTACATTATAAAGTACAAACAAGGTAAGGAAAATGTAGTTGCAGATGCTTTATATCGCAAGTATACCTTATTCTCTATGTTGGATACTAAATTGCTAGGCTTTGAGTACATTAAGGATTTATATTCTTCAGATCAATTTTGGTAATATGTTTGAAGCTTATGAAAATGTTGCTTATGGAAAATTTTATAGGCAGGAAGGTTACTTGTTCTGTGAAAATAGATTGTGTGTGCCTATTTGTTCTCTAAATGAGTTATTAGTTCGTGAGTCTCATTGAGGTAGCCAAATTGGAAATTTTAGTGTTCGGAAAACTTTAGATATACTTGTTGAGCATTTTTTTTGCACATAAAAGAATTTATGAGAAATGTATAACTTACAAACTGGTCAAATCTAGATCTTTGCCTCATGGATTATATCCTTTGCCAATACCAAGTGCACCATGGGTAAATATTTCCATAGACTTTATCTTAAGTTTACCTAGGTCAAAAAGAGGTAATGATTCAGTTTTTGTTGTTGTGGACAGGTTTTCTAAGATGGATAATTTCATTTTATGCCATAAAACAGATGATGCTAGTCACATTGCAAATTATTCTTTCGTGAGATAGTACAACTTTATGGAGTGCGAAAGAGCATTATTTCTGATTTAGATTCCAAGCTCTTAAGGAACTTTTGGAAGACATTATAGGGTAAGCTAGGTACTAAGCTAATCTTTCTATAACTTTCCATTCATAAATTGATGGGCAAACTGGGGTTTTAATCAAACTTCGTTTACGTTATCGCATGCCATCATTCAAAAGAATTTGAAGAATTAGGAAGATTGTTTGCCACATGTTGAATTTTCTTATAATCATTATGTCCATTCCACTACTGGCTTTTCACCCATTTAAGTTATGTATGGGTTTAATGCCTTGAATTTAATGGATTTAACACCTTCACCAATTGATGAGCACGCAAGTTTAAATGGCACAAGAAAGGCTGAGTTATCACTCCCAGTCTCTTCTTTTTTAGAGTGTGGCATCAATATCCTTCTTTTATAACTTCGGTTTGTGTTTCTCTAAGCACTAATCAAGGTTTTTCTTGAAAACAAAATTGATTTAGCTTTCCTGCAAATTCCTTTCAACAACTTGTTCATGGCTTCCTAGATCTCTATTTACGAGGATCACATCATCATATTTAGTCTTAAATTTTATTTTCCTCTCATCTCCTTCTCTAATTTTAATTTGATCGCAACCAAATTTCAAATCGATTTTGGAAAGCAAACATGCACCATACAACTCATCAAGCATATAAGCTAACATAGGGATATGGCGAACTAGCTCAACTCTTGCAACATTTGAGTAGCTTCCTTCATTAATAATGAAGTTGCAAATGTAATTGCTAATAGAACACCTTTTTACAAAACTGATTCTCCCTTTGTTGGCTCACATCATCTTCATCTTCTCTAGTTTGAATGCTTAAGGCCCTTTTGGTCACCAATGATCTTGACTCCATTGGTTGTTCAACTTTGACCTCATCTTCAATTTGGTCAATGTCCTTCAACTCGAGCATATCAATATAGATTTTATCTTCATTTTCAAAAACAAATTCTCCATTCTGAATTATTATAAACTATTTGTTTGGACATTGGGAGGCAATATCTCCTCTTCCCATACACTAGAAGTATTTGATATCCCAACTCCTTGGATTTTAAAAGGAATTAGCCGTATTTTTCTCCCTTTCAATTGTTTCCAGCTTTGGTGTTTCAAATTTGTTTATGGAGATTTATCTTCTTTTCTACTCCATGATTTGCTCCAAAAGGTATTTCCTACATCAGTAACACTTGCATGGATAGTGAATTGTTGTTTGGAGATTTATCTTCCTTTATACTCCATGATTTGCTCTAAAAGGTATTTCCTACATTAGAAACACTTAAACAGTTAGTGAACTTCTTTTAAAGCTATCTTAAAGTCCATCTTTCCAACAAAGGTAGGAATTTTATCTTAATGCTACGTATGTTATTGTCTAATCTATTTTCAAGACCCCTCTCATTGTTATACCTAATTCTAACCCCCACTATTCCTAACTATTCTTACTTTACCATGACCACCTTTTCCCCTTCTAAAGTCACCCATTTCTTCAAAGGTGCTAAAGTGGTCATCACCATCATCAAATTCACCATAGGTGTTTCTAGGTTCTGGCGTCCTCTCCCTTGGGTTGGATTGAGAATATAACCATAATGGTATCTCAACCATCTTCTCCTTAATGTCCTCCATCTCCTTAAAGATCCTCTCAAATACCATTTGTCTTAATTTCATCATTAAAGAGTTGATTTTCATGTCTCTACCTTTAAACACTTTAAGAAGATGAATTTCTAATATTATACATGACTGAGAACTTGCTAGAAAACATTAGTGAGAAAACAATCTCTCCCTTACGTGTTTTCCTTTTAAATAACTCACAACTCACCTCTTAATATCCTTACTCAGGGAGTTCTTTATAGACTAACCTTTTCCTTTTAGAAGAACAAGTTCAAATCTATTTCCCTTCAATTACCACTCCCAAGAAGCAAGTTGATGTAAGGAAAACAAGGAAAGTGAAAGTAAGAGGCCAAAGAATACTAATCTTACAAGTTTGATTTTTGGAGACTCTAGGATCCACAAATTTACCGTGAGAAATCATACAAAATTCATCCAAGAATTAAGCTTTTCCAAGCTCTTGAAATTTGTTTAAATATAAATAATCAGTTTCTTATAAAATAGAATAAGAACCTTGGCTTTTGTTGAAGTTTTAGGCCTCAGGACCTTATCTTTAAAAACTAGGAAATGAAATCTTGAGCTCTAAGCTTATTGTTTCGTTAGGAATAGAATTGCAAAGAAGAATTAGTAATTCACATGTGTAAGTAGGCTAAACAAAGATTTGAATTAATTTTAGACAGATTTGGAGCTAGTTGTTATAACTCCATAACAGCCCAAGTTTCACTTTTCTAATGCTTTTAGCTTTAGGAATGGATAGCATACAGATAACTAACCAAGAAAGACTCCCACCAAATTTGATTTTCTTTTGATCCTTCTTTTTCTTTCTTTTATTCTTAAAATTTTCTTTCCTTTTCTAATAAGAAAATCTTGAAAACAAAGTTAAAAAATAAGATTCAAAGTGAGAGTTGCAAAATTCAATTGAACTACTTGGCTAAATTCAAAGATTAAACAAGAAAACGAAAGATTAAGACAAACTCAATTCTTTGAACACATACAGATTGGAATCAACCAAGATCAAGATTGGTTCTATCCAACACAAAGATTTTAAAGAATAAAAATAATGGACAAGATGAACGGACTTAAAACAAATATAAAAAATGATCAAGACTCTTAGAAATCAAATTCAATATTCCAAGAAAGGAATCAAGAGGACTAAAGAGCATGATTTGAAGAGAAGGTAAAGACACAATAGAAGAAGGCTTTGATACCAATAATTGAATTCTTTTCACCTCAAATTGGATGAAGCACAAATCATAGATCTGGGTCCAAGATCGTTCTATATGATTCAAGATTGAATTAATGACTCAAGAAGGTATTTTCGCCACATCAACATAAGGAATAGGTTTTGATCTTCTCAAGCCCTTACATGAATGAAAATCAAGTCTTTAAATATTAGAAAGCATTTCTCTAAAGCAATGCAAAGAACAATTAATGTGTTTATTGAATCAGGAAATCAAACAAACATGATTACAAATGAGTTGAGAGTGCTTTATACTAAAAATAATGTCGTAGTTCAAATCCCACAAGGATATGATGTAGATTTGTTCCATATACTAGACTTTAAAATAAGCTTAAAATGGGCTGTTTAGGCCCAAAAACAAATCAAATGGATAACTGTGCTTATCTAAGGATGGACCCACTTAGTTAATCCTAAATAACTTAATTAAGATATCCAAAGCATAATCTAAGTCATCCTATACATATTACACCATATGGCACAAAAATGTTTAAAAAAACCTAATTATAACAAACAAGCTATTTCTAGTTATACAACATATTTATCCTTCTTCAACAATTCCAACATGTTGATCCAAGTGTTGAATCATTATTACGATAGTTGACGTGTCTCCAACTGTTTAGCTTCTTCCCTTGCATATAAATCCACCGTGAGATTATTGAGAGCCTCTTTGGCACGTTTAGCCCACAACAGTGCCATGACTCTCCAAGATTCTTTAATAAACAAAAAGTCCTGTGTTCGAATCCCCCTACCTACACTTTCTCAATCGAGCCAGTTATATAGGGCTTGCCTAGTGCGGAGCACCTAGTTGACATGATTTGCAGGCTATTACGTTAATTCAGAGGTTTATCTAGTACGCGTCCAAAGGATAGCGGCTGCGGATTGCTCTGTTCTAACTGTACAAGGTCTCCAACAAGTTCCATTCCTTCTGCCTTGTCAAAAGCCAATAAAAGTGAACAAACAAGGTTAAGAGAAAAAGTGCTAAGAAACGAGTGCAAACACTTAGGGAAACTTCAAACACTAAGGGAAATACTTTTGTGAGAGATAAAAATGAGGTAAAAATAGTAAGCACGGTTGTGAGAGTGAGGGATGTGAGAGATGAATTTCTAGCCAAGCACCAAAGGCTACTTTTCTTGTACAAAGAAGTTTATTTGTCCAATGAATATATTGTTAACCATGATTTGCCTAGTGTAGTCATTTTTTGTTTTGCAGAAATATGATGATTTATTACAAGAAGATGTGCCAACTGATTTACAACCTTAGCAAGGAATAGAACATCAAATTGATTTGATTATAGGAGAACAATTGCCCAATTGGCTAGCATATAGAGAAAAGCCAAAAGAGACCAAAGATATTCAAAGGCAAGTGGAAGATTTGCTAGAAAAAGGCTATATACATGAGGACCTTAGTTTGATCATAATTTTAGTCTTATTGGTGCCAACAAAAGATGGTTTGTGGTGTATGTGTGTGGATTGCCATGCCATCAATGAAATCTCTATAAAGTATTGTCACCCTATCCCTAGGTTAGATGATACTCTTGATGAATTATATGTTGCATGCTTGTTTTCAAAAATTAATTTGAAATTTGGTTACCATGAAATTAGAATTAGAGAAGGAGATGAGTGGAAAACAACATTTAAAACTAAATATGGACCGTATAAGTGGTTAGTAATGTCTTTTGACTTAACTAAAGCACCTAGCACCTTGATGAGGCTTATGAACCAAGTTTTGCATGAATTTCTTGGCAATTTGGTAGTTGTTTATTTGGATGACTTTCTTGTACATGGTAAATAACTTGATGAGTATGTTCAACATCTAAATAAAGTTTTGAAAGTACTTAGTTGGGTTGTGTTTTTAGATTCTATGGTGAGTGCAAAGGGAATAGAGCTTGACGAGAAAAAGGTGAGGGTAATTAAGGCCAAATCCTAGGTCAATTAGTGATGTTAAGAAATTTCTTGAGTTGAATAGTTTCTATAGATAGTTTGTGAAGGATTTTATCTTCATTGCTATACTATTGACTAAGGGCCTGTTTGGTTGGATGTTAATTAATGGAATGGAATATAATAGAATGGAATGGAACGAAACGCAATATAGTGAAAGTTGTTTAAGAGGGATGAAACGGTTCATAATGTAATGTAGTGAACCCTTGTTTAGAAGATGGATGAAATGGAATGGAATGTATAATAAATGACTATTATATCCCTAATATTAAAATACTTGCTATGATTTTAAAATAAAAATCATATCCAATTAAAAAGTCACAATTGTGACTTGTTTTTTATAATTTTCTATTTAAAAATAATAAAAAAATTAATAAAAGTTTTATTATTTTATTATTAATTATATACAATTTATTATCAATTATATAAAAATATTATTATTAATTATTTAATAAATTTTATTATATTATATTAAAATTTATTTTATTCTATTCTA
>JAOTAY010061181.1:0-18422 GCA_025629805.1 Erythroxylum baracoense | reverse complement strand
AAGTCATATGTAACCAACATCTATCTATATATTTCCAGACAACATGGATTAAAGCTCATATTTCGTTCCAGCACATTGTGCAAAAATACTGGTACATGGCATGCAAAAAATGCTTTCATTCAACAGCTGCTACATATGGAATTACATTCACTTGTAATTCTTGCAGGGAAAAAGTGGTAGCTGAACCCAAGCATTTCCTTATCTCTGATTTTCTTTTAAATTTTCGGCCTTTTTCTTGTGATACAAGATATTTATTAGGAAATAATTTATTAACAACATGATTCACTTAATCTTCTCAGCAACTAAATAAATGAAGAAAATAATTCAAACATTGATCTTATACCAACCACAACTCTGGATTATATTATATGCCACATATATGGCATGAATATTGTATATGTCAATTAATGTATTTCCTTTTTGTTTGAAAATTTAGATGCCGCTATGATGTTGATTTAACAGATGAAACAGGAACTATAACATCTTCTATTTTCGGTGAACTCGCTGAAAAACTCTTGACTTTCACTGCTACTGAAGCTATGCAATTTTACCATCAGGTTTTATTGTTTAGTTACTACAAATAGATTTACATTCATTGAAAAAATATTATCACAACTTTATCATTCTACTAATAATTGACAACTTCTATCTTCCTATTAAAAAGAGCAAGGAACTTCCTATGGAAAAGGTACACATAGAATTGAAGACGAAGACCTTTCTTATTCATATCAAACCTGGACAAATCTAGTCACTTGATGGAAGATAACGGTTCACTGTTATATATTATTGTGAAAATGACGATGGTGAATCACAAAAGACTTTAACTTCAATTGAAAAAGATGATGAGATGTTAACAGATGATCAACATATCAACACTGAAATTACATCATCTATACCTATTTCAGGTTTATGATAAATTATATTGTTATCCATTATTTATTTACTCAGCATTTTTAGCCAAAACAAATTTATGTTTACTTTTATACTATGTGACTAATATTTTACTGTTTTTTTATATTGTTTAAGATATCATCAGTTCTTCTTCCAAAGAAAGACAATGTCTTCATAAAAGATTTAGTGAGAAGAGTCCAAGCGCAAATGCAGACGTTAATGACAGCAACAAGAAACCCAAATTATCCTAGACGTTTGTGTTACAATACATAAAACAATATAACCATGTAACTTTTATAACTTTGATGATTTAATATCTTGTTTGAAACTATGTCTATTATCGTTATGTGTTTGTAGCTTGTATTTATCTTATTACTTCTTTGACATTTGTAGATTTTGATTTAATAAATGAATATATCCTGTAGTTATTACATAATTTAAGCTTCAATATAACAATTCGATTTTTCCCCTAAAATTATATATGGATTCATATAATAATCTTTAATTTGAAATTAAGTGGGCAACTTAGTTTAAATTACGACTGCGCAGTTGCGCAGTCTATGTTTACTAGTTTATTAATAGAGGTCTATCGAAACACTAAGGTAGTTAGTCTAAGTCAAAATTACCAAACTAGCAAAGTAGATACTTAGCAGCCTTCAGAGACCCCCAAAGATAATAGGGTTGTTCCAAAAGTTGCTATACAATTAAGGAAACTATCTGAAGGTTTTAGAAAGTTAGAAAGAAGAAGATCAGGGAGTAAGGCCAAAAAGAAATCTTCAACCTCCTGTTAATATGTCTATCTTAGCTTAGAATACTAGAGGTGTAAATAATCCTAAGAAGCAACTTCTTATAGTTAATTTTGTCAACTATATCAATCCTATGATTTTTGGTTTGCTTGAGACCAAACTTGAGTTGGAGCTTGTTCTAAATCAAGCTTTCTCAATAAATGGAAGTTTGTTACAAACCATTCTCATCACCACCTTAGAAGGATTGTGGTATACTTTCCTAACTAAGTTAAGATTATTAGTATGCATAACTTAATGCAAAGTATACACTTAAAAATAGCCATTGAGGGAATTGGGGTCATATGACTCAGCTTCATCTATGCATCAAATCATTCATTTCAGGGAGAGGCTTTGTGGAAAGATTTAAGGGATTGAAGAAGCTTGGTAAGTGATCCTTGGTTGATTATTAGGGACCTCAATTTTACTACTTTTGTAGTTGAATCGAAAGGCAAAAGGTGTAGCCTAAGTTCAAGTTAATATCTTGTATATCTTCCATAGAGTTAATTGATATAAACTCTAGTGGTTCCCACTTCATTTAACATAATATGTAGGAAGAGGATTGACGCATTAGAAGGAAAATTGATAGAACACTTGTTAATCATAACTAGCTTCTTAATTTTCCTAAATGGAAGGCTTACTTTCATAAGAATCTCTACACTGACCAATGTCCTATCTTAGCCAAAATGAGGGAATTAAGGACTAGGATAACTCCCTTTGGGTTTTGCAACTACCTAACTTACAAGGAAGGGTTTAATAAGGCCATGCTTTGGGGTCTTAGCTTCCAATTATAGGGATTTAAATCCTTTCAACTTTGAAAAAAGATGGTAGCCATTAAATAGAGCCTTTTTAGTCCAATCATTTTTGTAAGAAAAACAGGCAAAATGCCAAAGAAATTTTAATTTGTAAATAAAAGGAGATCTATACTCATCTGGGGTATAAAACCAACAAACATTGGAGAAAGTTGCTTTATATACTTACCTGGACGTCCTACATATGAATAACTCTATTACAAGATAGAAGTCAAAGGTATTATAATTAAAAGAGGGTGATTCAAATTGCAGCTACTTCCATAGAAGTTTACTTTCTAGGAGGAATAGGAATAATAACAATTATATCTAAGATGAATTGCGTAATATGATAAACAAACAAGATGTCATTAACAACAATGTTAGGAGCTATTTTTCAAGTATCATAGGAACAAGAGTAGAATCTGTGCTCCCCTTATCTACATTAGATCATAACTTCTTTATGCTTCTCTCCCCACAACAATAGGAGCAACTTATTAAACTCACCTCTCCTAAAGAAATCCATAAAGTGGTTTTCAGTATCAATCCAAACAAAGCACCTAAAATTGATGGCTTGAATGGTATGTTCTTTCATAAAGCTTAGCCTTTGACAGTCTAGGAATTCTTTTCCAATGTTAAGATGCTAAAGGAATATAATATAACCCTCTTATGCCTTGTCCCAAACTTCCCTGCCCAATAACTATAAAGGATTATTGACCAATTTAATGTTGTATCAATAATTATAAGATTATATCACGATCCTAGTTGAGAGACTTAAGTCCGTTCTTCCTGATATCATTATTACTTCTCAAGCTAATTTTATAGATGGGACATCTATAGGAGATAATATAATGATAGCTCAAGATTTCTTTAAGAAATATAACACTAAGGGGTCTAGAAAGAATGTTGCACTAAAAGTTGATATCTATAAGGCATTTGATGTTGGATTGAGAATTTTTTTTACTTCAAGTCCTTTACTGTAACACTCCACTCTCATCTGACACATGTCTGTACTGTATGCCCCTCAGACGAACGTGCATATTCCCTACAGAAATGACATGCTAATTATTTGATTTTGACTACATTGCATGGCATCATAATTAAATCATAACTAACACAATATTTAAAATCTCAAAATTTCCTCATTTCATTTTATAAACCCTAATTTACAATGGAGCATTATATCCAACTTCCGTATTTATACAATATCAACCTATCAGAGTCCACAGCTCTGTCTATAAAGTATGCTATATACATGAGGAATTAACAAAAATTAAGACTAATCCTTCAGTCCCAGTTGACCGACCTTTGAGCTATGTCTTCTATCCAAAATTTGTACAAAATCTCTTCTAAGCAGTCTTAGAAGCTAAGTAGTCATTCTCTCGAACTTGAAAATGTCAACGTTGCAATTTGGTTGAGTTTTGTGAACTCAATTGAGTAACCATCCTAGATGGTTTACTCTTGTCATACAGCACAACAATTCATGTTATTATATAATTCACATCATCTCGATTATCATCATGTAATATCACGAAATACTTTGTTCACAATTGTCACATTTCAAAAATCCATACAATTCATCATTTCATTGCGATCATGCAGAACATATTCATCGATAAGCTTTCACATATTTCATACAAGAAAAGTCCTCAAAATATTGCAATCGTTCAAATTATTCATATCATATGTGTATGCAATGTTTATGAGACTCAAATTCATTTATTACGTTGTTATAACCGAGTGCTTTTTTCATTATCCTATATCTATTGTGGATACCGGGCTCATTCATACTGTCCCTTATCCGTTGGGAATACAGGACTCATTATATATATTAAGCCATAGGATCTTACCAAGGATGTCTAAACTTTAAGCTCTTTTTCAATGGCGACTTCTATCACAACTGTATTTATATTTCATGCATTCATAAAATAAAATGCATTACACATATTCAATCATCATATTCAGTCTATTACATTTACATTCACTTTCTCATTCATAATGGTCATCGGACTTGATCCGTCATTCAACATATAAGTTGAGAAAACATTTATTCAATCACATTCACAATCAAAGAACACTTCCAATTTTTTATTCATGCATCAAACACCTCGGATATTTTGTGTCCGAAAATCAGTACACATACATCATATCAATTCGTGAAGTCCCGGCAATGTCTAGAAACGGTCGCTCAGTGTACTCTTCTATATGCAATCACATGCATTTTCAAATTACTACATTGCACATTCAGATAAATAAGTACATTTATAAATGTATCATGTATTACACATGTTCAATGACAAATTCTTAGGTATGTTTCTTTAATACACTTTATAAACAATTTACAACACCTTCCATGCATTCTTTACTCCAAATTTTCTAGAATTCATACACACATTAATGCAATTTCACTTCACACTAATTCCATGACCAAATTGATTGCATTAAACTCTCAAACCTCTACTCATTTAATTCAACATTTCCTACCTAATCTCTTCATTCATGAAATCCTATTCTTTTTCCATAATTCCTCATTCATAATCTATCAAAAAATCTTATCACACATTTAACCAATTTTTCCAAGATTTTCTCAGGCATATTTTGGGTCAGATTTGTATGGCCATTTTGACCAAACAACTGACATTTTAAGACAATAATTTCTTCTAATAAAATGTTCCTCTGTTTCTTAAGTTTCAAAAGAAACAAAAATCATTCAATTTGGTTCATTATTCCATGAGTTATGCTCAAAATACCACTAATTATTCACATTTAAAATTTTGGTGCACTCCCACGATTGAAGGATTAGCACACTCCAACTTGTAAAACTCATATCTCTTAATTCTGATATCCAAAAATTACAAACTTTATACCAATAAAAATCTAAGAGAATTAGATTCAATTTTATGAAGACAAGTTTGTCTGATTCGACTTACATCAATATAGTTTATTCGATAAAAATAAGACAAGATTTTTGTAAAGGGTAGTGTTGCAGCCTATGCCAGAACTCAACTTCAAGCTAAATTTCAAGACCTGTAAAGAAAGAATTCAAATTCAATTTCTGCATGAAAATTGTAGCTATATGTCTCTAGTTTGTCCTAAATTAAAATTCATCTAATTTGGATATCTACAGATCAATATATTGTCAAAATACATATGCATGTTCAACTTCATTTCATTTCTCTTCTAATTTCTCCTTTAAATTCCCCTCATTTCATCACATCACAATATACCAAAAAACAAGACATTTTTACATCCATTTTTCTCATCCACATTTCAGCATGTACACATCCTCATTTTATCATCATTTAACTCTTAACTATCATCAAAACATGTTTCATTCAACAAATAAAGAAGAGTAATGCTTTATACTCACTTATTTACTTCAAGATCTTCAAAATCTCACTTAACCCTAGCTTTCCTTGAACCACACGATCATCACCATTATAGGGAGAAAAAAGGTTGTAGGGTTAGGTCTTTTAGTGACAATCAAGAAGATAACAAAATGAAAGTAGCAAGTGAAAGGTGAGAACAAGGTTCACGTTGAGATGGTGAGAAATGAGTATCGTAGATGAAGAATATTGAAGAAGATGAGAAGAGAAATTAACAACAGATGAGAGCAAATGAATAAAGTGAAATACAAATAAAAATGAAGATGGTCTTTCACTTAGGATAGAGTGTCGTAGGGGTGGATGTATGGCTTGGCAAGTGAATGTCCACTTCCTATGGTCTCACTTGGTTCTCTTATTTAGCTAGTCAATTTGTCTCCAATTTTTAATCAAATTGTCTTCTAACTTTCAATGATATTTATCATTAAATCCTAATATCACGTATCAATTATTTCTATTGCCATTTGACACTTAATTTGACTACCATTGATTAATTTTCCTGCCACTTGGCATTTTCCCTAGTCCCAAAATACACATAAATTTTAGACATTTCCTAAATTTTTACCAAAAATTCTAAATCAATACTTACACACACCAAATCAATTTTCAAGATATATTATCCACAATTCACCATATAATCACTTTCATAAATTAATTATACCCGATAAATGTCAAATGAGTGCATGAACAATTATTGTGATGTGTACAATTTCAACAATCACGTATGTGTATGCTAATATTTTGTATGAACATGAAATGCATTTTTCTATTCTCTCATTGCTATTTCTCATTCATAGAAATCTAGGGTTCTAACACTTTGTACGGAAATGGGATGTTACACTACTTGAGCATGGCATAGCGAGATTTGGCCATAAACATTTGGGAGGATTCAGGTATGCACCTAGAGCAGGTGGTAGCAGTAGCAAACGGAGCTTCAAACATAGCAGTTCAAGCTTGACGTCCTACATTTGCTAGCAATTTAACAAGGCACACCAAGGCCCATGCTACATAACACCAGGAAGTTACTATAGATATGGCCAGTACAGGCATCTAATCAGGGATTGTCCAACAATGGGATATTAGCAGATCTCTTTTAATGTGGTGCAACCTCCATTTTAACATCCATAAGGAGGAACACAGTTTGGTGCCCAGTAGGGGTGTTGTTTTAGAGGGAGGCATTTAAAATGTAGATCTAGAGGCTACAATTAGGGACAATCCTCTAATTCTTAGCATGCAAGTCACAGTCAAGACAAGGTGTTCCCCCTTAACCCATAATATACACAGGCTTCGAATGCGGCGGTAATTGGTATTCTTCTCATCTTTGAATTAGAAACTATCATTTTGATAGATGGGTGAACAACCCAGTCTTTTATATCATCTAACTTTACTATAAGACTAAAAGTAGTACTAGATAGGACAGAAGAATCCTTGTCCATATCCACACCTCTTAGTGATGTTATAGGTGGATTTACTCTACTAATCGTGTCCCATGGAGATTGACGATAGGATAATGATAGCAAATCTTATAATGTTGTCAGTTATAGATTTTGACATAATATTAGGGATGGACTGACTATTTAGTGATTACGCCACCCTAGATTATAGAGAGAAGAAAATTTTGTTTTGGATTTTAGGTGAGGTAGAGTTTATTTTTTAGGGAGATAAGAGAACCATCCCATATACTGTAATTTTGACATTTGTGGCCAATAAGATGCTTAGACAGGAGTGTCTAGGATTCTTAGCCTCAGTTAGAGATACCTCTGTAGAAATTAATAGTCTCTTAACGGTTCCAATAGTTTAAAAGTTTATAGATGTATTTCTTAATGAGTTACCAAGGCTACCTCCACAGAGAAATATCAAGTTCTATATTGATCTAGTACTAGGTATAACTTTGATTTCTATACCTCTATATAGAATGGGACTTACAGAGTTAAAGGAATTAAAAAAACAATTGTAGGATTTATTGGATAAGGGTTTCATCAGGCCTAGCACATCACCATAGGGTATGTTAATACTATTTGTAAAGAAAAATGATGGTTCTATCTAGTTGTGTGTTGTTTACAAGCAGTTGAATAAGGTGACCATTCATAACAAATATCCGTTAACTTGAATTGATGATTTGTTTAATTAACTTTAGGGTGCTAGGTATTTTTCTAAGACTGACCTAAGGTTTGGATATCATCAATTGAGGATCAAAAGAAAGGATATACCTATAACTACATTTAGGCCTTGATACGACCATATGAATTCCTAGTAATATCATTTAGCCTTACCAATGCTCTAGCAGCTTTTATAGATCTAATGAATAGAGTGTTCAAATAGCTCTTACAAAGGTCTATGATTGTCTTTATTAATGACATCTTGGTGTATTTGTTAACAAAAAAGGAGCACACCCAACATTTAATTAAGAGTGGTGTTACAAACAATTTGGGAATATCAATTGTAAGCCAAGTTTTTAAAGTGTGAAATTTGGCTTAAGAGTGTCATATTTTTAGGACACTTAGTATCTTAGGAGCAGATATAAGTGGACCCGAAGAAGGTGGATGTTGTAATGAACTAGGAAAGACCAATAAAAGTGAAAAAATGTGAAACTTTCTTAGATTAGCAGGCTTATTAAAGATTTGTCTAAGAATTTTCTAGGATAGAAGCCCCATTGACATGTTTGATACAAAAGAATGTCAATTCATTTGGTTTGATGCATGTGCAGCCAGCTTTCAAAAACCAAAGAGTGTTTAAATACAGCTTCAGTCCTAGCATTACAAATTGAAGGTGGAGGATTTGTCCTGTAATGCTTCTAGAGTTGGCCTAGGCTACATGTTAATGTCAAATTTACTTATGCTTATAGGCAATTGAAAAAGCATGAACAAAATTACCCTACTTATGATTTAGAGATGGAAACAATGATCTTTTGTCATAAAGATTTGGAGAAATTATCTGTATGATAAGATGTGTAAATTTACACAAATCAAAATAGTCTAAAATATATATTTCAGGAATAGGACTTAATCTAAGGAAAAGAAAGTGGATGGAACTACTAAAACATTATGACTGCATAATTCAGTATCATCCAGGAAAGGCAAATGTTGTAGCTGATGCACTAAGTAGGAAGTCCTAAGTTAGTTTGGAACATATCATAGTAGAGAGAACTTTGACTAAAGAGTTATATGATTTGATAAATCAAGGTGCTCAATTTCAGATTTAGGAGTACTACTGGGTAACATCAAAGTACAATCATTATTGTTGGAAAAGATAAAAGGTTGGTCAAGGCTAAGACCCTAAGCTTCAAAAACTCATTATGAAATATGAGAAGGATGTTGCACAAATTTTAAGATTGATTGGGTAAGATTCAATCATTGCCAATAACTGAATGGAAATGGTAAAAGAACATAATAAATTTTATGGTTGGCCTACCTTATATAAGGACTTGAAGTGATTCAATTTGGGTGATCATAAATACATTAACGAAGTCACCCCATTTCTTACCCATGAAAACCACTTACTCAACGTCCAAACTCCCACAAGTGTATATCGATCCGATAGTGTGTCTGCACAAGATGCCCGTATTAATAGTCTCTAATTGAGGATCACATTTCACATCTCAATTCCAGAGGAAATTACAAAAGGCATTGGGGACCAGGTTGGATTTTAGTATAACATTCCATCCTTAAACTAATGGGCAATATGAAAGGATGATTCAAACCTTAAAAGACATAATGAGAATGTGCATGATGGACTTTGGTGGTAGTTGGGATTCGCACTTGCCTCTGATCGAGTCCAATTACAACAATAACTATCACAATAGCATTGGGATGGTGCCTTATGAGGCATTGTACAAACGAAAATGCAAATTAACAATTTCCTAGGAGAAAGTAGGCAAGAGGCAGATGGAGGGTCCAGAACTAATCAATGTCACATCAAAGAAGATTCCATTTATCAAGCAAATATTAGAGAAAATGTTCAATAAACAAAAGAGTTATACAGACCTAAAGCGTAAGGACATGGAATTTCAAGTTGGTGAAATTGTGTTTATAAAGTTATCTTAGGTAAAGGGTGTGAAGAGGTTTGGAAAGAAAGGAAAACAGTCTCCAAGATATATTGGACCTTATGAGATAATGGATAGGGTTAGAAATGTAGCATATTGATTGGCATTACCTCTAGAGATGTCATAAATCACCCAATATTCCACGTTTCTATCTTTCGCAAGTGTATCTCTAATCCTTCTTTTGTACTCCAACCATAAAATATAAAGGTGAATGAGAATCTGGCCTATAAAGCTGAGTTAGTAGCTATTTTGGATTCTCAAAAGCGTTAGTTACGATCAAAGCAAATTCCTATGGCTAAGGTGATATAGAGGAATGGTAATATCGAGGAGATCATTTTGGAAACAGAGCAAGAGATGCAAGAGTTATATCCATACGTGTTTCCTCAATAGAGCATTGTTGTAAAATTTGAGGATAATTTTTTTTTTTAAAAAAGGGAGATTGTAATACCCCTATACATATATTTTTATGTACACACACATATCTCTCACTTTCACCCTCATCTTTCCTATTTTTTATTTTCAACCCCTAAGGTTACTATTTATGGAACCATCATCTTCCTCTATTTTTTACTACTGGCCAACCATATATATCAATCAACTTCTCTATTTGAACCATCATAACCATACTCATTTTATCTCACAACACTAAAATCATCACAAAAATTCAGAAGAAAAACTCAAATATTCGATTTGCCTCCTTCAGTGAGTGCTGCTGACCACCACTACCACCATTTGACTCCCCTCAATGTTAGGAGGAAAACCCATATGGTCTTGTCACTGGTCAATGCATGCATGATCGCCGATTGACGAAAATAAGGTTAGGGCTTTAAAATAATTTTTCTTCAATTTGTTGATGTTTGTTAAGAATATGAGTTTCTTACAGTTATAAAAATTGTTTTAATCATCTTGAAATTTCATTTGGTATAAAAATTGATTAATTCTGAGACTAGAAATTTTTCCAAGCACTAAAGGAATATTCCAGTCACCGAAAATACTATTTCGACAACCTTCCAATGAATTTTATTTTATAAAATTTTAAAAAAATCATATAAATTATGTATATCCATACTTTGAGAAGTGATAATGCCAAATAATATTTTTCAACATAATTTTAAACCTATATGATCCAAAATGGTTTTGTTTTTCATTAATCCTTATACGTTGACACACTAGCTCAAAATGTTGTGGTAAAGAAGGAAAAATTGTCATCTTCTTGAAACCATTAAAGCATGTTTACCTAAATGTATGCTCCCAAATCATATCCCTCCTTCACCTAGCCTTCGGGTTGCTTCAAATACACCTCCTCATCTAGCATTCCATTCAAGAATGCACTCTTCACATCCATTTGATGCACCTTCCATCCATTATTTGCTCCTAATGCCAACAACAATCTCACAGTGTCAAGTCTAGCTACTGGAGCATATGTCTCGGTGTAATCCACTCCATATTCTTGCTTGTAACCTCTCACAACCAATCTAGCTTTGAGCTTGTTGATTGATCCATCCGGATTGAGCTTGGTTTTGTAAATCCACTTTGAATCCACTACTTTTGTTTCAGCTGAAGGTAGATCCACCAGCAGCCAAGTCCCATTTTCCTCTATTGCTTTGATTTCTTCATCCATTGGTCCTTGCCAAATTCCTTGCTTGATTGCTTGATTAAATGTCTTTGGTTCAGCTCCAGCCGGCATTGCACATTCAAGCATCATATGTGCATCATTTGGTTCTTCATCTGCTACATTATACCTGAAATCAAAAATAGGGTTAGTTTCATTATAAATCGAGGCTAGATCTCTTGTTTTGTGGGCACTATTTGAGCTTGCATCCTCCTCTTGAACTTCTGAACCTGAATCATCACTTCCTGAACTAGGTGATGACTCTTCTTGGTGCCCTTCCTCTTCAGAATTGTTGGAATTTCCAGCAGCTATCACTCCTTCATTTCTTTGATTCCTTTGCTCTTCAAGATTGTCATAATTTCCAGCTACTATCCCTTCATCATGTGGTTCTTCTCTTGCATCTTCTTGAACAATTGGCTCATTTAATGGTATTTCAACTCTAACTCCTCCTGACTTCTTCACCGAATGCTCATCCCACTTCCAACCTTCATTTTCATCAAATTTTACATCTCTAGACACAAACATCTTCTTGGTTTCTGGATTGTATATCCTATACCCTTTGGATTCCAAGCTATATCCCATCATTACCCCTTTCATTGCCTTCTCATCCAACTTTGTCCTCTTTGGTTCAGGAATGTGCATGTATGCAACACATCCGAACACTCTCAACTGATGTACCTTTGGTTTAACTCCAAACCAAGCTTCAAATGGTGTCATCTCCCTCAAGGCTCTTGTTTTTAATCGGTTTTGAACATAAACAGCAGTGAAACATGCTTCAGGCCAAAAATTCTTTGGAACTTTCATGCCAAACATCATAGCTTTAGCCATCTCCACAATTGATCTATTCTTCCTCTCTGAAATTCCATTTTGCTGAGGTGAATATGCAACTGAAAACTGATGGAAAATCCCTTCTTTTTCAAAGTAATTCTTCATCTCCTTCGAAATGTATTCACCTCCCCTATCACTTCTCAAGCATCTCAATTTATTCCCACATTGTGCTTCAGCTTCAGCCCTCCATACTTTAAACATGCCAAACACTTGATCTTTGCTCTTCATGAAGTAAATCCATGAGTATCTTGACACATCATCAATGAACTCTACATAATACCTACTTCCTCCAACAGATGTTGTCTCCATTGGTCCACAAACATCAGTGTGTACCAATTGTAATTTTTCTGTAGCTCTCCAATCACTTGTTGGATATGGCAACACATGGCTCTTGCCTTTTGCACAAGCCTCACACACGGATTTCATCTTGTTACTCAATTGTGGTATACCATGAACCAACCCTTTCTTTTGCATTTCAATAACATAATCCAAGTTTGCATGTCCATATCTTTGATGCCATAATTGAGTCATTTCTGTCAATGAAAGTGCAGCAAATGCTCCATCCACTTCTTGCATTTTAATCTTGAAAACTCTATTAACCATCGGAACCTTATGCACCAAATCACCTTGCTCATTGAATATCCTACACATTTCATCTTCAAAGTACACCTTATACTTCCTTTCCAACAGCTGACCAACACTAATTAAATTTTGATCAAGTTCAGGAATGTAATACACATCATCAAGGATTGCATTTCCAGCTTTTGTACCTAACTCCACAGCCCCCTTCCAAGAAACCGGTATAATTTCACCATTTCCAATCTTCACTACCATGTTTATATTTGTGTCTTTCTTCACAAAAGCTCCTTTCCTTCTTGTCATATGATTTGAGCATCCACTATCCACTAGCCATTCACTTTCCTTCTCCTCCTTTGCTTCAGCCATACAAATCTCTGCATCAGATTTTTCATTTCGGGTTGGATTGCAAGTTTCCACCACAAAGGCATTCTCTTCTATCAATGGCTTTTCTGTCACTTTGCAAGTTTTAGATGAGCTTGGCTGATTATTTGAAGGGATAGGTTGGATATTTGGACTGATTTCAGAAGGTTGTGGAGGTTGTTGAGATGATGGATTATGCATAGGAAAGGTATTTTGTGGCTGATGGCTCAAGGTTGGTGATTGGATCGAATTGTATGGTATTTGGTGAGTATAAGCTGATTGAGATGCATATGGTTGAGTTGCTTGTGGTTGAGGTGTATAGGCTTGATTTATTGGAGGTTGTGAGGTGAAATGTGGTGTATATGTTGCATTTTCTGAATTTGCAACATAATGAGCTTGATAAGTTTGTGGTTTAGGAGCATTTTGGTAAGGTTGAGGAGGGATTGGTTGATTTGGTGACATAGCTTGTTTTTGTAAGGGATGGATTGGTGGTGGTTTGCCAAAAATGGGGCTTTGAGGATTTTGTTGTTCTTGCATCCACTTCTCATAGCATACCCTCTTTGAATGCCCTCTTTTCCTACAATGTATGCAATCCACATTTTCATTCCAAAAGCATTCATCAGCTGCATGATTTGTCTTCCCACAGAATTTGCAACTTGGATACATTCCCCACCTTGAACTCCTAGATCCACTTTGCAATCGGTTTGAGCTATTTCCAGCATATTGGTTGGTTGGTTGGTAGTTTTGGGGATGGTTCATGTAAGGCACTTGATGAGGGAATGGTATTTGAGGATACATTGAAGGTAGCTGATATTGAATGTGGTTTTGGTGATAATTCTGGTTTTGTGGACATGTGGACTGATACGGATTTTGAGTGTTTGGAGGATAATTTTGCAAATGTGAAGGTATTTGAGGTTGGACAGCATTTGAATCAAGATGGTTTTGGGTTAAATTTGTGGTTTGGGTGAGGTTTGGTGGATTTTCAGGCACCTTAAATCTTTCAGCCTTCAAAGCATACTCTTCCCCTTCTCTTCGAACTCCATGTCTCTCTTCATGCATCTCCAACACATTAAATACTTGCTCCAATGTCACAGAACTTGGATCATTGGTAAATTGCCATTCCACAGGTGCAATAGTTGCTTCAAATCTCAAAGGTAATCTGCTCAAGAACTTGTCTACTAACCTGTCAACATTGGTGTTTTCTCCAAACTCTTTCAGCTGTTGAACCAAGTTCATGAACCTTGCCTTTGCAGCTCCCACACTTTCTTCATCTCTCATCGAGAAGTTCTCAAAACTTCTCATCACAGCTTGCTTCTTCAACCTTAATGATTGAGCCGAGCCCACATATTCAAGCTTCAATGTTTCCCATAGCTCTTTAGCATTTTTGCAACTTGCATGTCTCAACAAAATAGCTTCACTTACTACCGATCTCAAGAAAACAAGAGCTTTAAAATCCTTGTCCCTCTCTTGACTGATTCTTGTTTGTTGCTGCTCAGTTAAGTCTGCTATATCCCCAACTTCAGTCACTCCTTCACTCACAACATCCCACCATTCACACATTCGAAGGCAATCCTCAACTCTAAGAGCCCAAGCTTTGTAGTTTTCTCCAGTTAAAACAGATATATTTGCTTGCATACTCTGCATATTCATCATGGGAAAGCTTATACCTGACATGATTTTTGGTTCAATCCAGGTTGGTGAACCGTGTAGCTCTGATACCACTGTGGAGAATAAAACAGAACTTCAAATACTTCAGCAGAAACAGCACTTCAACTCTGCTCCAACTATAAGCTTGAAGATGATTCTGGTCTGTAATCTTTAGCAGCAACTTCGGATTCAAAATATCTTACTTTCAATAAGTGAAGGCTTTGAGGATGAACAACATTTGCACTCTATAGGCTGAATGTATTTTATGGAAATGAAAATTTATGGTAGCAGTGTATGTATTTCAGTACATGAGAAATTTGACACCTGTGTTTGTAAAATCAAAATACATGTAACTATGAAGTCCCAGAAATGGATTCTGCACTTCTGTAGACTGATTGCACTCTCTGGTAATAGAAATTTATGGAAGCAATGGTTGTGTTTTAGTGTTTGTGAAGTTTTGGAAAAACAGTGGTTGTAAAATCAGCAACTATATAACTTCAAGAAATGGAGATTTTGCACTTTCAAATCTGCTTCATTCCACTTTTAGAAGTTTATTTTTTGTGCCACTCACCTTACACACATACGCAACAATACCACATCAACAGCAAATGCAAGCTGAAATTCTAAAAACAGATGAAAGGAAGAAGGTGAAGATTTTCATAAAATGCTGCTACTGTTTCAGTCATACGAAAGAGATGGTTTTTTTTAGTTTTTTCAATTAGCTCTTAACACCATTTTCTTGATTACATCCAATGGCTCAAAATGAAAGGAAAATCCTGCTAATGTGTAAGATCTTGACAAGTTACATAACCTCATTGGTTCAGCTGAAATAAAAGAGAAAATGTTGGTTGATACACTAACAAAAAGCTGACAAGAAGATTTGTTTATGATAAAGTTGCAGAAAATTAAAACAACCAAAAGATGCTTGAAAACAATGGGAATCAAAAGCTGATGCTCAAATTCGTTTCTTCAAATGCCTAATATTACTTTGACTTTTCAATTCTTCAATATGCTGACTTGTAAACTTCAATTGCTTCAGGTTTTGTAATTTGCTTCAAACATCAAAACTCTGCTTCGGGCTTCTCTATCTGATATGGCTTCACTTGCTGCATATTTCAAAACTCTTCATTCTCCAATTTTCATCACATGTAACTTCAACCTTCTTGCTTATCCGGCTTTGCTCATCACTTTCAATCATTCGAACTCTTGTTTTTGAATCCAAACACCTCTGAATTGCTCTCAAAACTATCATCTCTAGCTTCCTTTTCATTGCTAGAATTCTGCTCTTCATTTTACTTTTCCTCTTCACCTTTATTGAACTTGCGATCTCCTCCACAATTTTCAGCATAGCTGGCTGCATGAAACAACATAGATTAATAGCTCCTCCTTTGTTTTGTGCAGCTAGCACTCCTACCATCTTCCTTAAAGACTTAAATCTCCATTTTGATAATGCCTTAGTGAATAAATCAGCAAGCTAAAAATTGGATCTGCAAAAAGCCATTTTAATTTCCCTTTCTTCAATCAATTCCCTAACAAAATGGTACTTCACCTTCATATGCTTAGTCCTTACATGATTAGATGGATTTTCGGCCATGGAATTGGCAGCACTTGAATCACAATAAATAGTTACACAATTTTTCTTCAACTCATCCAAATCCTTCAAGATTTTCTTCAACCATTGAGCTTATTTGGAAGCCATATTGACAGCCACATATTCAGCTTCAGCTGAAGATTGTGCTATTCTCCTTTGCTTCTTTGAACACCAAAAGAAAACTCCCAACCCCAAGTTACAACAATAACCACTCCTACTTTTGCATTCATTACTTCCAGCATAACTAGCATCACTAAATACATACAATTCAACATTTTCCCTTCTTCCAAACCAAATTCCATGATCAATGGTGTGCTTAACATACCTTAGTATCCTTCTAGCATACAAAGCATGTTGTCTTGATGGGTTTTGATTGAAACCAGCCATTATATTCACAGCACAAGCAATGTCGGGTCTTGAAGCACATAAATACATTAAAGAGCCAATCATGCTTCTATAATAAGACACATCAAATTGCTCACCTAACTTTGTTGTCTCCAACTTCAGCTGATGCTCCATGGGGGTTGACATGCCACTGCTATCTTTCAAGTTGAATTTTTCGATTAACTCTTCAGCATATTTCCTTTGATGAATGAAAATCCCCTCTTTCCTTTGATCAATCTCCAATCCTAGGAAGTAACTCATCTCTCCTAGGTCTGTCATTTCAAATTCAGACCTCATTAACTCCTTGAAATCCTCCACAAGCTCCTCCTTAGTTCCAATTATGAGTAAATCATCTACATAAAGAGAGCAGATCAGTTTTTCATCCTTGCTTCCCTTCACATACAATGTAGCCTCACTTTTGCTTCTTATGAAACCATTTTGCAACAAGTAGCTATTGATTCTTGAATACCAAGCTCTTGGAGCTTGTTTCAAGCCATAAAGAGCCTTCACTAGCTTGTAAACCTTCTGCTCTTGTCCCTCCTTCACATAGCCTTCGGGTTGCTTCAAATACACCTCCTCATCTAGCATTCCATTCAAGAATGCACTCTTCATATCCATTTGGTGAACTCTCCACCCATTATTTGCAACTAGAACCAACAACAATCTGACTGTATCCATCCTTACTACTGGTGCATACGTCTCAGTGTAATCCACTCCATACTCTTGTTTATAACCCTCACAACTAGTCTGGCTTTGTACTTGTTGATTGTTCCATCAGGGTTCAGTTTTTTCTTATATCTCCACTTGGAATCAACCACCTTAGTTTTTAGATTTGGCAGATCCACCAACATCCAAGTTCCATTTTCTTCAATTGCTCTTATCTCCTCATCCATTGAGCTTTGCCACACTCCTTGGTTCACTGCTTGTTTGTATGTCACTGGTTCGGATTATGCAATTAGAGCATGTTCTATGATTGCTAGATTCTCATGTGTCTTCTCTTCATTAGCTGCATTATACCTGAAATCAGAAAAATGGTTAGTTTCTTCATAAATGGAGGCTAGGTCCCTCTCCTTGTGTGCACTATTTGAACTTGATGACTCCTCCTGAGCTGGTGACCTCAATTCCTCCCTTCCTGGTACTGAATCATCTTCTGAATCTGGTACAATCTCCTCCAGTAATCCTTCACTTCCTGTGCTGGTTGCATCTTTTGATTCCAGCTGAGTTGATTTCATTAGAAGTCTTCTGTCCACTGGATGGATTGACTCCTCTGAATCATGCATTTCTTGATCTGTGGCATCTCTCAAACTTCTTACTTCACTTGTCTTTCTTATTGGTAAATCAATCCCAACACTTCTTCCTTTCTTTGCAGTAGGTTCTTCCCAATTCCAGCTTTCATTCTCATCGAATTTTACATCCCTGGATACCAACATCTTCTTAGTTTCAGGGCTGTATATTCTATAACCTTTTGATTCACTGCTGTAGCCCATCATCACTCCCTTTACTGCCTTCTCATCCAACTTTGTCCTTTTTACTTC
>JAOTAY010061171.1:0-18423 GCA_025629805.1 Erythroxylum baracoense | reverse complement strand
GTGAATATGTTCCAACTACATTTTCCAGCTTACCATTTCCAACATTTCACATATAATAGTTCTAACTTCCAAGAAAAATTTTGGGGTCCAACAAATCCTTTTTAGCTACCTAATTACCTTCTAATACTAATAGTTGTACCCAAAAACCACCCTATGAGCAACCTCAAAGCACATGATCAGTATCCAAGATATCCTTGATTACCTTAAGTCTAAGGATATTTACACCATTTCTATAATGAGATTAATCACTGACATTTGATAGATAATGAATATGATAATCTCTTCATGGGCCATCTAATGTACTTACTACTTTTGGTAAGCATCCACATGTTAACTCTAAATATCTCATGCTTATAGTTTATGAGATCCACTACTTGACCAAATCAAGGAGTATAACATGTGCTAGTCTATTCCGATTAACAATGTCATGTCGTATTAATCCTATGACTAGGGATAGTTTAGAAACTAACATAATTGCATATGATAAGAATCTCATTATCACAATCTCATCAAGATTTCCTTCATGCTATGCTTTGTATCATGGACTTCATTAATTCCATTTTAAAATCAACATCAATTCATAAATAATTGATCATCAAATTAATAAAAATTGCCTTTTACCATATTAATCAAAATAAAGTTTGTACAAAAGTACTAAAGGCGATTACGTTTGAAGCACTACTCTAACATTCTCCCACTTACACTAAAGCCAATTGCCTTTGTATCTAATACCATAGGCTAGTAAACTAGAATTAAATCTCATTTAAGGAAGTGGCTTACTCAAAGGATCAATGATGTTCTGATATGTGGGCACTCTTTCTATCTTCACATCACATCACCTCTATCAATGATCTTCTTTATCACCTGATATCTTTTGAGTATGTGCATAGACCTCTGATGAGACCTTGGTTCCTTGGATTGAGCAATAGCCCCATTATTGTCACAATACAATAGTATCAGGTTTACGATGCTCAAAACCACTCCAAGTTCCATAACAAACTTCTTGATCTAAGCAGCTTCTTTTATTGCTTCCGCAGCTGCAATGTACTCTGACTCAGTTATTGAATCTGCAATCATCCCTTGTTTAGAACTCTTCTAACCAACTGCTCCACCATTTAGTGTGAAAACGTAACCTGATTGGGATTTGGAGTTATCCTAGTAAGATTGAAAATTGGGATTTGTATGCCCTCTCACTACGAGGTCTCCATCTCTATATACCAAGAATACATCTTTAGTCCTTCTCAAGTACTTTACGATATTCTCGACAACCACCTAGTGACACTCACCAGGATCTGATTGATATATGCTCGTAACACTTAGGGCAATGATATATCAAGTATTGTATATAACATAGCATACATGATTGATCCTATTACTAAAGCATACGGGATCAAACTTATACGAATCCTCTCATCTTGCGTTTTGGGACACATAGATTTTGAGAGTTTTATCCCATGAGTTATAGGAATAATCTCTTGGACTGCTCCATGCTAAACTTGTTTAGCACTTTATTTATATATGTAGACTGTGAAAGACCTAGCAACCTCCTTGATCTATCTCTATAGATCTTTATTCCCAATATATAAGTTGTTTCTCTGAGGTCTTTCATGGAGAAATTTCGGGACAGCCAAATTTTGATAGATTGCAAACTTGAGACATCTTTTCCTATTAGTAATATGTCATCCATATATAACACAACGAATATGATAGCACTCCCAGTAACCTTCTTGTACCCACAAGGTTCATCTAGTTGTGAGAAATCAAACTCTTTGATTGTCACATCAAATTAGATGTTCCAACTCCTAAATGCTTGCTTTAATCCATAAATAGATTTCTAAAGCTTGTATACCTTTTCGCCATCTTTGGATATGAATCCCTCAGGTTGTATCATATACACATCCTCAGTTAGGTTTCCATTCAAGAAAGTCATCTTCACATCCATTTGCCATATCTCATAATCATAATGAACAATAATGGCTAGGATTATTTTATGGATTTAATCATGGCTATAGGGCTAAATGTCTTGTCATGGTCAATCCTTTATCTTTGATGATAACCTCTAGCGACTAGCCTCGCTTTATAGGTAATCACATTACCATCCATATCAATTTTTTTCTTAAAAATCCACTTGCACCTTATGGGTTTTAGCCCTTCAGGTAGGTCAACCAAAGTCCATACGTGGTTTTCAAATATGGAATCCATTTCAGACTTCATAACTTGAATCCATTTGTCATACTATGAACTCTTCAGAGAGTCTTCATAGGTTGTAGACTCATCGTCCACTATGAGCAATACATCATTATATTCACTTATGAGAAATTCATATCTCTATGGAACATTACATATTCTACTTGACCTATGAACATTTTGTGTGTTAGAAGGATCAACTGTTGTCTTATCTCCATGAATAACAATCTCAAGTTCAAGCAGTTGATCTGCATCTGTTTGAGCATCATAAACCTTATCAAGTTCAACTTTTCTCCCACCATCTTCTCTTAGAAGAAACTCTTTCTCTAAAAAGACAATATGCTTTGAGACAAACATTTTTTGCTCTAAAGCATTGTAGAATTGATATCCAATTGTTTACTTAGGATATCCTAAAAACAAACATTTATCAGATTTTGCTTCAAGCTTGTATGATTAAATCTGCTTCACGTAAGCCGAATAACCCCAAATTTCATATGAGAAAGATAGGTTTTTTTAGTCTATATCTTATATGGAGTAACATCAAATGCTTTTGAAGGGACTCTGTTTATCATATAAATAGCAGTGTCGAGTGCATAACCTCAAAAGGATTTCGGTAGATCTGCTAAGCCCATCATTGACCTTACCATATGCAATAAGGTTCGATTTTTCCTTTCTACCACACCATTATATTGCGGTGTAAGGTGGAGTCCACTGGGATACAATCCCGTTATCCCTAAGATAACTTAGAAACTCCTCGTTCAAGTATTCACCACCTCAATCTGATCGAAGTGTCCTAACACTTTTACTGAGCTATTTCTCTACTTCATGTCTGAATTGTTTGAACATTTCAAATGCTTCAGACTTGTATCTCATTAGATACATATACCTATATCATGAATAATCATTGCTAAAGGTAATGAAGTACATAAAACCATCTTTAGCATGAATGGAAATTGGACCATATATATCAAAATGTATTAATTGTATAACCCATTTGCTTGTTCATTCTTTCCTTTAAATGGTAATTTAGTTATCTTGCCTAACAAGCAAGGTTCTTATATGTCATATGATTCATAATCAAATGGCCCTAAGCTACCACTTCTGTGTAGCTTAGACATACGTCTCTTACTTTTATAGTCAAGTAGACTATGCCATAAGTAAGATGATTTTAAGTAAGCTCATTTTTGACTTTTATTGTCATTGATATTTAAAATCGGATTGCACATGTCTAATATGTAAATACCATTGCACAATGTGGAAGTACCATACAACATTTCATTGTTCATTTCTTGAAAAATTTAAATGAAATCCCATTTTATTAAGACATTAAACAAATACAATGTTCTTTGTCACAACAGGGACATAATAGTAATTATCCAAAATTAACTCTAACCCATTAGGAAGATACAAAACATAGGTTCCTACGATTAATGCAACAACTCTTGCCATATTTCCTATGTGTAGGTCCATTTCTCCCTTCTTAAGTGGTCTACTATCCCTGAGGCTATGCATATCAACACATATGTGTCAATCACATATGGTATTTAATACCTAAATATTATGATTAGAAATAATATTAACCTCAATGAAAAATAATATACCTGAAGTAGGCAGTGGAGAATCTAATGCCTTCCTCTGCTTCAATGACTCTAGATAGGCTTTACAGTTCCTCTTCTAATGCCTTTTCTTGTTGTAATAGAAGCATATTCCATTTAATGTATTCTCCTTTGACTTCTTCTTTGTTACACCTCCCACTGGCTTCTTGGGCTTCTTCTTCTTCTTCTTTTGGTTCCTCTTATGAGAACCAGAAGTAGAGTCCACCAGCGTTATAGTCTTACTGTCCTTCCTGATAGTTTGCTCAGTTGTTTTGAGTAGATTAATCATCTCAGGCATTGAGGTGGATATTTGATTCATCCGATAGTTAAGCACAAAATATGAATGACTATCGGTTAAACCAGACAGAATTAAATCTGTAGTTAATTTATTATTTATTATGAAATCCAAATTGGTTAACCTCTCAATGTATCCATTCATCTCTGGCGTATACTGCACTAGAGATGATCCCTCAACCATTTTAGAGCGGAAGAGTAACCTCAAGGTCTCTAAACTTTAAGACCAAGCTTACTTATTAAAAAGCTCCCTTAGATAGTAGAATATGGTATGAGCATCTATAGCCTCATGCTACTTTTACAATTCTGGTGATATGGAGGCTAGCATAATACAGCTAGTTAGCTCACTATCATTCAGTAGCTTCTTGTAAGCTTTCTAATCCTCATCAGAGGCATTAGCAGCAGGGGGATTGGGAAGTGGCTCATCTAGGACATATCCTATTTTCTCATATTTGAGAACAATTCTCAAATTCTATAGCCAATATAAGAAGTTTGATCTCATGAGTTTGTTGGAGTCTATTAAAGAGCGTAAGTTCACATTAGATGAAGACATCGTGGCAATTCAATAACCTAGAAGAATGAAAGAGAGTGTCAGAATGTACATAAATGTATATCAATAAGGACTTTAATCATATGCATTATAGGTCCCACTATTTTATCCGAATCTATAGCCCCTACTACAAATCTAAGAAAACTTATGGTTTTCCTATTAGTTCGATATCCAACATCACTAAGAATGACCTTGGGTTTGCAAAATAAGTTATCTCAGGTTAATCTGTAGGTATCATTTATACCAATTGCATTTAGTTATACAACTATCGACTTGTGCCATCAACAGTTAATTTAGCACACTCATTGGGTTATTAACTCTTGATACGTATACATCCCATGTATACTACCCATCTTTGCCTCTATCCACATTGACCTTGGGTTTGCCTAACAAATCAATGCTTCCAATTGGGACTAACCCATTAATTTAGAAATCTAATTTCCTTGGTTTGAACATATTCGTGTAGAGCGGGCTTTGGTTTGCCTAATAACCCAACTCTAAAAGAACTTTGGTTCTTGCCATATCAATGGAAGGCGTAAGTCCTAATATTTTAGTTGAGGGATTTATTTTTAGGTCTCATCAATACTTAGATGGACCTATATATATCTCACATATATATTTAGATGGTTACTATATGGCATGATTATGGACCCCTCAATTAAATTGAGCCTATGTTCATAACCACCCTATCATGTCTTTTTAACCAACCCTTAAAATGCATCTAATGCATGTAACACACAAAGGAGGATTAATTTAGGTTGTGACTTGACTATGCATCAAAAGTTCGTGATTCGATTCAATTTTTGAACCGAATCAGGAGCAAGTGTTAGTTTAGAATAATTTGAATTATAAATTTGATTTGATCAGGAACCTTAAAATTCAAGTATTTTGATATCCAAATTAAACAGTTTAGTTATAGTACACATGTCTTTTCCAATCACACTAGAAATGCAATGTTCTACTTGGATTAATTATAAATTAATCCCTAAGGTTTCCAAAATTCCCAAACATCAATTAATCATCTAAAACATCCCTAGGTCATTTCAAAATTTTCAAGACAATTTCAGCACAGGCCAAAAATATTTTGAAGCCCAAAATTATTAAGATGAATACGTTAACCTACTAGACACTAAAGAGACAGATTCAATGTCTGGAAATTTTCCAGAGCCCTAATTTCAAGAACATGCACTTAGCATACTACTAGCATAAAAAATACACTTGTTATCTCATAAAAATGTTTCAAGGTCTTATAATTGAAACATGTACTCATAAGTCATCAAACAAATCAACCCCATCAGCTTTCTAAAAGTTGACTAGTGTTTACTTTGACTTGATTTATTAATTGAATCATGTTTAATTAATTATGGAAAAATTCCAGAGTCTTATAGACATTCTAAATATGCCTAATAAAAACTTCCAGAATTTAGCTAGCATAATATATGTCCACTAACACTTGTCATACACCACCAGCATGCATATAAAATTGAGAATAAATAATTAATCACTTTAAAAACAAGTTTCATGCATCTCATACATGGAAACATCATATGTGCAAGTTCATAAAGGAAATTTATAAAAACATTGTTTATAAATTTATTCTAAAATTTACAAGCATGCATGTTCATCAGATTTCCAGAATTTCACAAAACTTCATACATGCATCAATCTGAAATTAAAATTGTAATAAAATAGCAAATGACATTCAGTTGCAATTTCCTCTGATAGAAGCATAATATAGCACCTTATAAACATCCATGTGAATGAAAATTTAAAAAAAGCTTTTCTAGAAATATTATGAAAATTTCAAAATCAACACATGGATTCTGTTTTCCAAAACTTCCCAGAACCCAACATATGAATAGACTGGAAATTAATTCGCAATAAAAATATCAAATGGCATTTAATTGCAATTTCATTTTACAGAAACATAATATAACATACAAAATTAATTGTTATGTGAAAGAAAATAAGAAAAATTTTCTAAAATTTATACGAATTTTGCTAAATCAACACACATGTCAGTCATAACCCAGTAAATAGTTTGCGCATGTTCCATTGATCATCTAATACATACATAAGTAGCTTTGATACCACTGTTGGGTAGCTATAGGTCCATGCATCTCATGCACGGCTACGCAATATAAGCATTGGAATCAAAATTTTAACCCATGAAATCCCCAGAAAATCTAGAATCTTATGTATGTAATAGACAAATTGAAAGAAAATGTAGTTAACATTATTTACCTTAAGGACAGATCCTCCTTTCTTGCTTCTCTTTGTTCGGGTTGTTATAAACACCAAAAATCTTCCTTGGCCTCCTGATGGCACTAAAAGATGGAAAATAATAGTATTTAAAGGTGGTTGGAGCACTAAATGAGATGAATTCAAGTAGATGCTCAACTGAGAGTTAGATCATAATCAAGTTATATGCAATTAAACTTATGCAACAATTGCATAAAATTGCATTAACAAACCTCAAGGCCACTCCTCTCAACCTCAACAATGCTTCTAGACCCTTAACCTCTCAATTGAGTGTGTTTTTGGCTAAATTTTGTTGTTTGTACATAAGTGAAGAACTCACTTATATACCACATGTAATAAAGTGGGTCACAATCACGACTTGCTTAAAATGACAAACATGCATACTTTGTTTTTCATATGATGTTTTATACGTATAACCGTTAGGTTCTCAATTTTGGGCACTTGAATTAACTCTCAATCTAAGCATATCATGAATGGTTTCATGCCACTTGAACTAACTCTTAATCTAAGAAAATCATAAAGGGTTTCATGATGTTAATTTATTAGAACGTAAGTGAATTAACACACAAACTCTTTGATAGTTAATAATCTGACTTATGAACCTTCAATAGACAATTACTATGCAATTCGTCCCTTCCCATCCCATAACCTACTTGGTTCGAAGTATGGGCTATGTGTTAAATCCCACTAGATTGACTAAGGAATATTTAGTCCAAGTGATGTTAGTTCTTATCATGGAGATCTCATTACTCTATGTGTCATTAAAGACACTCTGCTTGACACATAACTACTCTAGCTAGAAATTCCTGAGTAATTACCCCGACAAGAGGCCTTGGGTATCATCTCCTTCTATCAGTAGTAGTGAATCATTTATTGGATGTCCAATTACCTACAAATACTTATAGCTATACCCAATCACCACCCTCCTAGCAACCTCGCCTTGAGGCAATAAGGAATGATGTAAAAGCACAAGATCTATATCCAAGATATCCTTGAGTGCCTCAAGTCTAAGGATATTTGCACCATTGTTATGATGAAATTAATCACTGACATTTGATAGACCATCCATATGATAATCTCATCGCGGGTCATCCGATGTACTTAGTACTTTTAGTAAGCATCCAAATGTTAACTATAAATATCTCATGCTTACAGTTTATAAGATCTACTGCTTGACCAAATCAAGGAGTATGGAATGTTCTAGTCTACCCGAATTTACAGTGTCTTGTCTCATTAATCCTATGACTAAGGATAATTTAGATACTAACATAATTGCACATTATAACAATCTCATTATCATGATTTCCTTCATGTTATGTTTTGTATCATGGAATTCATTAATTCGATTTAAGATCAGCATCAATTCATAAATAAATGAACATCAAATTAATGAAAAATGTCTTTCACTTTATTAATCAAAATAAAATTTATACAAAAATGTTAAAGTTGGTTGCCTTTATAGCACTACTCTAACAATCGATTGCCTTTGGAGAACCAATCTAACACTATGATGATAATTAAGATGAAATTTGTAAGATTTATGGAATCACTCATTATATTGAATCTTGTAGAAACTACTACCTCAGCAATAGCATGATCATCATTTGATGATATGGAATAAGATATATAAACAATTGGCTTAGTGCAAGTGGGAAATTTTTGGTTTATGCTCTATAGCCATTTGATTGGTTATAGCTTAATAATATAATTATTTGTTGGCATTCTTTATCTTATACATATTTAAGTTTATATTATAAATTCTATAGGAAAAATTTACATTGAAAATGAAATTATGATGAGATCATAATTATCATATTCATATCACATTAAGTATTATCCCTAAATTATTTGTAGTTATTTTTCTATTGAGACTAAAGACTAATAGAATGAAAAAATATTAGCACATAGCATTTTTTTCTTTATAAAAGTAGTCAATGTTATAAATTGAAGTATGAAGATATTTAAACAAACGCATAAGTGCATGTTAGGGTAAAAGTTCACTAAATTAACCCCGTATAAGAATTTCATTTAGACCATGACTTATATGTCTATGGTGATTCTCATTGTTTTGATATCACTAAGGTATCTAATATAAGGATTACTAAGTTTTGATACTACCAATGACTTCTTATATTTAAGGATAGCTTAGCCAGTAGTCATTGGATATAATATGAACTATATGGAGGTACTTAAGTGATCAATATAGGCTTCATTACCCTAAAGTAATTTGGGAGAATGTGACATTGTTCTCAATGAATATTGATTTAAGAAATCTTTGGCTAAGGTAGAATGGCACTTTGAAAATAGTTTTCAAATGTCATAAATTACATTAATTTCTAATGGGGTGAACTAATATGATTTGACTCTAATAAAGTAAAAATTATTTACATACTTTATATCTAATTACAACATTGTATAATGAAAAGATTGAGAAAAAACATAAAAAACCATAAGGTCCCTAGTTCACAAGGCTCCTTACTTTGCAAGGTTGGGAGAGGGCAATAAATGTATACATCCTTCCCTTTGCATTTATTACAAAGAGGTTGTTTCCGAGAATCGAGCATGTGACTTTGTGGTCACAAAAGAGTAACTTTACTAGTTGCGAGGGTCATCAATAAAAGGATTGAAATATATGAAAAAATCATGCTCAAAAAGTTTAGTCAAAACGACTTTGACATTCCTGTATATTTATGTAGGTATGATGTGTTGCTAAATATTAATATTTATTTATGGATATAAATTGTTAAAGATAAATTAAAGAAGTTTAATTTATCTAATCCTATGTACCTATATATGATTTTGTATAATAATTTATATCCATTGCCAAGTTATTTGGGAACAAAGCTCGATTACATATAAAGAACAGGTTGAAGAGAGAAAATGTGTTTTAATCAAGTTGGATTTGATTATAAAGTTTGAGAAATGTTATGATTAAATATGAGATAATTAATAAAAAAGTCCAAAATGAGATATTGGATCGTATTCATGCCCAATTGTTTTTACTTAGAATTATTAAAATGTATAAAACTTGTTATAAATAAGCCTAGTCTTCAAGGAAACTAGCACTTCTTTCCCAATCCTCCCTGTAATAGTTACAAAGTTATCTTAACATGTTTTGAAGATATTGTTAAAGATTGGATACTTATATAGCTACAGTAGTTGAGATAAGTTGGTTTTATAAATGGTTAAAAGGAAATGAAAAGAATAAGATCAACTTATAGAACAAGGTACGAAATATGATTGATGCTTTGTTATATTATATAATTTAATCATGTTATATAATTCAAGTGATTTTGGCTTTGGGAAATCTTGTTAAAAGTTTCGTATTTATTTCGTTACATGAGGGATTAGATCCTGTCTTGATTTCCTAAAAAAAATTTCAGTCATCTCTTTAAGAAGCTCAAGGGAGGCCCCGAAAGTCTTATTATTAAGTTCCTTACCAATTGTGACAACAATAATCTATTTTGATTCTAGAATGTGTAAGCCTAAATCCATTTTGGCAAGATATTACATCATATATTTATATCTCTAGCATGTTATATATTTTTTTGTGAAAATGTATGTAGAAAATCCTCAATTTAATAATACTTTCTGTCAAACTATAGACATCATTCCCTAATATAGCAATCCTTGTTGGCAAAAAATATTTAGCTAAGAATTTGTCAAATATTTATGAGAAATATGCTTTAAAAGTAACTATAAAATAACATACAAGAGCATTTAGAAGCTTATTTGAAAAAGTCACCTAACCTTTTTATACTAGAGTAAACACCTTGTCATAAAAAGTAAATATCCTTTTTACTTAGTTTGAAACTAGCAAAGTGAATTTATTCTATTCTCAATTATTCATATGCATTTTTCTTGTTCTTTTATTTTATAGGATAAGGAAAAATTTTAAAAAGAATTAACATCTAACTTAATCATATGTATAAATTGTACAAAAAGTACCATAGTGTAAATCAAGTATCCATTCTAAAAACAATAGTAAATTGAAATCAACTTAATCATTAAACATCATAAATATTTGTCTAAAGAAATCAAATAACAATAACAATTAAACTCATAACAACTCATCTTGATTAATATTTAAAAATTCTTAGAATTTTTCCTATTGACCTAATTATAACATCGACAAGAGTAACAGTTAATCCCTCCTTCGCACCTAAGTTGTATATTGTCTTCAATATACATACTATAAAAGAAAAATGAAAGGAAATGAAAAAAGGAAAGGAATTAAGATAACTTTCTCGTAATAGTGAAAGATTCGACAGCGTGAAAGATTCGACAGCCTTCCCTAATATCATTAATAATCCATAATCTTTAATCTGTCACTAGGGCTCCTCAGCTACTAGCTCATTTTATAGAGATTTAAGTGGATGTTCTATCACATAGAAAACACAACAAATTCTCATCCCAAGTAAGATAATCTCAATCCAATAATAAAATAAAATAAAAATAAATGTAAACTGAAAAGTTTAAAACTACTACTAAAGATTCTCATAGTTATCGAATTAAGTTAAAACATATAAATATTAGATTTCCTTATAATAACTTCTTTTTACAAGTCTTTTAGTTAGGGCTTAAGACCTTCATGAATCCTATAATAATTTTTTACACTCTTTTTTATAAATAAGGGATCATTAGCTTTTAGATATACAATATGCTATAGTAAAACAAGAACATATGGAATCAAATTATTACTATCTATTAAGTTCATTAATTTTTTTCAATTGACAAAATACCAATATTATAAGGAATAATAACACTCCCTGGATCTTCAATTGTTTGTGGTCGTTTGTTTTACCAGATGGTGGTGCACTCTTTGCTTAAAGTGACTCTTGAAAACTCCTCAATAACCTTTATTGGGCTTATATTTCTTTTCCTCCTTCTCATCCTCCGCATCATTCTCTTCTTGTGCAATAACATTCTCCTTCTTTCATGTCTCTTTTTCTTCAAGTTCCATCTCCATTCTACTCCTTAAAGATATCTCTTCTACTTACTCCTTTAGATTTATTTTGATGTAGGCAAAAAAAGACTATCCTTTTGAGACAAGCTTAGTGAGATTTTGAATTTGAAGCTCTAAGTTATAGATGGAGGTTTTTCATTTTAAAGTAGCAGTTCTAGAATTCAATGTAGTGTTTTATTTCATTGGATTCAAGCCTTAGTTATAGTTATAATCTTTTTACAACCACTTAGAGACTTAGGTTCCTTTCTTTTTTTAGAAACTAAATGCAATATAAAATAAAATGTTTGAGGCTTTACAAAATAAGTCATAAATAATCTAACGAACTATGAATAAATGCAATATAAAATAAAAAGTTTGAGGCTTTACAAAATGTGTCACAAATAATCTAACTAACCATGACTAATATAACAATATTAACTGTATAGCTACTTTAAGCAAAACCTTAAAGTTTGTGAATACGCATAAGTAATATGTGAATTTTAACTAAAACAACCCTATTGGTCCATGTAACTTGTTTCTTGTAGTATCCTTGTAATATGTTAGATCCCATCTAATCTTTATACAAGAGTTGGCTTATTTATGAGCTTTTGTAGCCATTATCACCTCCTTAATTTAATATATGGTTTTTACAATTAATGCATACTTTTCTAAGCATATCCCTTTACGCACTTTATTATTCCTTTTTCTCTACAATACGTTAATATAGCATATAAAAGATGTTATAAAAATATTAGAGTTTTTTTATATGTTTAATCTTGTTGCTGGTTCATCCAATCACTCTGTGCCATTCTCTGATATGAAAAGAAACAAGAAGTAACTACTAGATCATGGGCTAAAGAGATAATGAGAAAAGGCGTTGAAAGAATGGAAGAATATTTGATTCATATAATTTTTAGAATAATAAACAAAATTAAAATAGTGATCTATTAATCATATCCTTTATCCTTAACTAGTATTTGTATTCCAACAAACAAATAAAGAAAGCTTTGTGAATATCAGAGACATGATAGAAAGAAGAATTAACTCTTAGTGCAACAAATACTTATCCTATACCGTGAAATCCATCTTGAATAACCTATTTGTTCATTAGATCTCTTATGTGGTCCTTCTTGATAAGCTAGATAAAGATATTAATAGAATCCTAAGGAATTTGATATGTGTTTGATTGATTGTATAATTATTCCATACCTAGTGTACTTTTATTTTATTGGTCTTTATTTTATTTTATTGGTATTTTTATTACGTTAATTTCTTCATTTCAATTTTTATTTTTCTCTGCTTATGCCTGCTCACATATGTATATCTTCATGTATGTATATATTTTCAGTTTCATGTGCATTCTATAGGATATAGTCCCCATGCATATACATATATTGTTATACTTATATAGTGATGTACTTGCATTGGTCTGATCTGTTTGTTTTTTGTTTGTTGGGTATGTTCTTGTGTTCGTTTTTGTTGCTTGTATGTGTTTGTTTGTGTTGGTTTGTTTGTTGTTATTTGTTTTTGTTCTTACCTTAGCTGGGGGTCTATCAGGAAATAGTCTCTGTATCTCCATCAGAGATGCGGGCATAATTGCATACATGTTAACCTCCCCATACCCTGCTTAAGCGGGAATTTGGGTATGTTTGGTTTGGTTTAGTTTATTTAGTGACTAATGACATGAAATTGCTTAATATATTCATTTTGACTCATATGTGGTTTTAGGCACAATTCGGAATTAGAGTTAAAGTAAGTCGAAAGCACTATATTTGAGTCATTTCTGAATATTCATATCCACTTATCTTCATATAATAAGAATGAGAAAGATTAGAGCAAATAAAGATAAAAAGGAGACAAGAAAATGAAATCACAAAGAAGAAGACTGCATTGTAACTCACAACAATTCATAGATTTGCATTCATGCAAGATATCTTATGAACGTGAATTTAATGGACAACATCATAATGGAAACTGAAGGAAGAAGGTTGCTACATTTGAGTAAAATAAAGAGTGGATAGTTGGAAAAGATCAATTGGAAGATAGCTTAAAAGAATCACTTACAGGCAGAATAATTTAGTATGGTCGTGAGTTAATGCACAATCATGAGTTATATACATGCATAGGTGAGAGTTATTCCTCATGCCCATGCATGGTGTGTCACACTCATGCTAAGGTAAATTAGAAAAAAATTAGAAATTCTAAGTAGGAAGGGGGTATAAAAGATAAGTTTAATGATTGTATACTTATTATCTAGAGGAAAATTTTTTCTTGGAAATAAAACGTAGCACCAACATATCTTAGACTATGCACAACCTACTCACCTTAACGAACACTCTTTATTGGGAAATCAAAAATAAAATAGGAAATGGGAGGTAAACTTGGCTATTCTTTAATAATTTGAGTAATAAGGAACCTCTTTATCTTATCTCTGAGATATTTGATCTAAAGCACTTGGTTTTTTCCAAAGACAAATTGAAAGAGTTAATCAAAGGTAATTAATGACATGTGAGATTTAGGGGATTTAATAACATCACTTAGGCTCTTCTTAACTATTAGCCACTTCATTAATCAAATGACAGACTAACTTCATCAAAGCATCCATCTGGAATATTCACTAAAAAATTATGTTATCTCCTATTCAAGACTCCTGCTAAAAAATCACAATGGTTTAACCTGATATGGTATAAAAAGATCTATCCAAATACTATATTTATTTTTAATAAAATAAATACATTAGATAGAATTAAAGGAGTATCTATATCCAATCCAATGTATGGCCTATGAGAAAATGAATTAGAAATAAGGGATCACCTATTCTTCCAATGTCTTTTCTCAAAAACTTTATGGAGATTAATTCAACTGATGAAGTTTTTGAAGTTAGTTAGGAAACCATCAACTGATGGGACATCTCTATCACTCACCTTTCTCTAGAAGATTGTACCTTATATAAAATTGCGTATTACATAAGCGTGTATAACATCTAGAGGGAATTCAATCATAAAGTATTCAAAAAGGAACAAATGGATGATAACTCTTTTTGTTGTGTAATAATATTAAGGATTAAGGAGTAAATATGCCTCTCTTCTACAAAAAACAAAATTTCCATCCATATGATTAGGATTGAGATCTAACAAAGTAGTTTATACAAATCCTAGATATGTACAATCAACACATAAGTTCAGATAGATAAATTTACACCTAAAAGAAAAATTGATGATGGATTGTCAACTTATTTATAGATAGAATCCTTGTATCTAAATTAATGTCATTGTACTTGGAAATTAAGTGACTTATACAAACCTATCTTAGTTTATATCTTATGACTTATTCATTAACAATTAATACATTAACTTTTAAAAGAAAGGAGGCTTTAGAAACTGAAGTGTTTGTCTAGGATAAAAAGCTCTATAGAAGTGAGTCTTATAGATCTCTGAGTAGGATTTATTAATGAATCTATATAAACTATCCCTCAACCACACTATAGAGCCAGGCACATTAGAATTAGTTTTATAAACAAGTATTTTAGCCTTAATTAAAGACACCTCCAATTATCCACTTTCTTCTTATTGTTATTAAAGGAATCTAGGTAGAACTTGATTTTTGAATGCAAGGTTGGATAGTTTCCAACATTTCTTTAGATGCTAGCCATAGTTTTAAATATTAAATCTTGTCATAACCTCCTTAAAACTTGGCTTCCCCTATTGCTACTATTATATTTGAAATGTAAGTGGAGCTTAATTGTTATATGAGAAGGTAGAATAGTGGGCTTGAATTGTAAATATCACTATATGGGATGTTTAGAGGCTAGTTCTTTATAAAAATAGGTTTCTCATTTGATTTTCACACATTTTAAGTTGCCTGATATTTTATAATTAGGGCGGCTACCATAACAAATATTAAAATACATCACCAATACTGATTGATCTACTAAATATGTATTATCATATCTTTTGTTCTAAGCTTTAAATATTGCCATAGATAATAATACAATAAAGTCCCCCACATAGCACTATCCACCCTATATTGCCATTGGGTTTGGAAGATATAACATCAAATACCCAAATCTTAGAGTTTAGCCATAAACACAAGATCATGAAAGAGATATTTACAAATTAATAAACAAAAGAAGAAAATAAAAAATAAAAACACCTAGATTAACAAAAAATAATAGAAAAAGGAAAGAAAGAAAATTGACTAAATTAATAACAAAATTTCCTAACATTTCATTCCCTAACAATGATGGTAAAAACTAATATGTGATTTGATATATAACTTGAAATAAAAAACTAAAAAGAATCATTAAATTAAGTACACTTATCACTTTATGTAGTATAATGTCAATTAGTTGAAGTCATGATACTACGAGGACTACTAGTACTGATTATCTCGCTATAATCTAATTTAGTAAAATGATTGATTAATTTGGAAAAGGAAAACTATCAAAATTAAAATAAAGAATAACTAGTTAAAATGAAAAAAAAGAATTATATAATAAGTAGAAAAATGAGATCTAGATAAAAAATGCCCCTGAAACCTTTCATATGATTGAATTTATCTTGATTCAATAATTAACTATAATTGTTTAGACTAGTAGGAATTCCAATAGCACAACTATATTTTTTATCAAGACATAAAACCTTATGTTGATTGATAAAATTTTCTCTCAAATTAAAACTCCTTAATAACACATTAATCCACTTTATAAATTCTCACGATAGGTTTTACCCTAAACCATGTGATTTATGTAGCTTTATCTCTAAGGTTCCATGTAACTCTCACTATTTATGCTTTGACCTAATTATAGATAAGATCTTCTACATTCACCACTTGAATCCTATATATGAAATCCAAAGTAGACCTTCTATGTTTGCTAGTTTAATTCGACATGAAACACAAATGTGAATAATTCTTGAGAAAACTATAATCTTGCATTAAATTAAAGATCAATCAAAACAATACATTATAAGGTTTGTACCACCTAAATCTATATCTGAATTAGTTCACAAAAATGTAAAGAAAACTAACATTAATCCATAAAGAAAATAAGATAAAAATAAGCTCTCATAGCTCTTAAATGTTAATGCTTCTTAATTGAGTCTTAACAGGCTTCTCAAACCTTTTCTCTAATATTGTTTCCTTCTTGATGTGATCTTCAATCTCCTTCGGCCGTCCTCTCATCCTTTAGCCATCTTTAGATCTCCTTTTCTCCTTCTAACTAGTTTTTATTCCTTGTAGACAACTTTACCTTTCTTTCACTATCTCTGTCTCTCTCTTTTTGCCAAAAAACCTTAAAATTTTCATTAAATACAAGTCAGATATAAGACTATATAAGCCCTAGTATTTCTTTACATCTTGTTAGGTCAAGAGGACTTCACGATCAAATAATAATAACATTATAAATAAACGAACGATTTTGATAAGTGTGTTAAGTGTGCAGGAAAACACAAAAGAAGGGAAAACACAAAAGAAGCGGAAAACACAAAAGAAGCACAAAACACAGAAGAAGTGCAAAACACAGAAGAAGTGAAAACACAGAAGAAGCAGAAAACACAGAAGAAGTGAAAAACACAGAAGAAGTGGAAAACGCAGAAGAAGTGCAAAACACAGAAGAAGCGGAAAACGCAGAGAAGTAAAAAACACAGAAGAAGTGAAAACACAGAAGAAGCAGAAAACACAAACGATATAAAGATGAAGATACGCTAGTACGTCGGACAGTTAGTTAATTGGAGTTAGTTATAGAACTCAACTGAATAATAGGTTCTACAAGAATCAAGAAGCAGTTATCAAGAATCAAGAAGTAATTGGAGACTTAGGCTGTATATACTAGTTGTAGTAGAAGATTGAACAACCTTTTAATCTTTTGAGCTTTCAATTGTTTACTTACAAAGAAAAATTCTGTATTCAAAAGTACGATACTAGAGAGCAAACCCTACTATAACAAAAAGTCACAATATCTTTCTAGTGAGAGAAATAAAAGGCTAAGAGCTTGGAGAGGCTAAGATTGCCAAAAAATACTTTGTGTAAGAGAACTGAAGAGGCTCTGGAAGGAAAGAAAGAATACTTATAAATTTGTCGAAGTATAGTGAAAACTCAGAAGAACTCTGAGGACTAGATGTAGTCTATAGTTTTGGGTGAATTAGTATAAAATTGCAACATCTATTTTCTAACCTTTCACTTTATTTTATTTTATTTTAGACAAGTATATAGAAGATATTTGCGATTTAACTATGTAACTATTTTTATATAACTTTTGTGGTATTCTTTTAATAATTGGAAAAGTTCTTAACAAGATATATTAAAGTTTTCGCATTCACGAAAAGATTACACAATTCAACCCCCTTTTCGTGTATCTGGTATATTGTACATGAATTCTACATTAACGTGTGATTTACTTCAATTGGTATCAGAGCTCGGTTTCGAAGAACCACCTTTACAAAGTGAGGACAAAGATCCATGGTTGAATCACATGTTTTTATAGCTGAAGGTACCTCCATCACAAGACCTGCATTTAATGGTGAAGATTATCATTATTGGAAGGACAGGATGCGGCTCTTCATAGAATCCACACACATTGATCTTTGGGATAT
>JAOTAY010061006.1:0-18446 GCA_025629805.1 Erythroxylum baracoense | reverse complement strand
AAAGCAATCCTATAAACTTTAACCTGAGTAATTCAATTGAAAACCTTAGGATTAGTTGTTAGTAGACTCAAGGTCAGGTACTAGCATACCATAGAGATCTCCATAGTCCAATAAATCAATGAAACAATTTTATAATAAAAGATCAATATGTTAAGGGTTTAGGGGGATTCGAAACCTAGATACTAATTTTCTGATATCGATAATTTTTTTAGTGTTTCCTTAATTCTCTGTTTAATATTGTTACCTATTTATTTTATTTATTTTAGTTTGAAACAATTACACAATAAAATATCAATATGTTAAAGGTTTAGGGGGATTTGAAACCTAGATACTAATTTTCTGATATCGATAATTTTCTCAGTGTTTCCTTAATTCTTTATTTAATATCGTTACCTATTTATTTTATTTGCTTTAGTTTTATTTTTCTTTATTAAAATACCAAATTAATTCGTAGGATAGATAATAGAAAAAAAAGCAATTACTAGCAATCATTGTTCTTATAGGAACGATCAGTACTTATGGTACTAATTACTGCTAGGTCATGCACTTATGATTATTACAATATTGACACTCATAAATAGGTCAATCAAGTTTTTGGCGTCGTTATCAGGGATAGTGATATTAGGAAAACCTTTATTTTATTAGTCTAGCCACTTTTCTTCATTTTTTGTTTTATTTTTTTCTTAATTGAGCTTTTATACTTATTTCTTATTATATTGTATTCGTGGCTTATTCATTTAACTATCTTTTGAATTTCTCTACTTGATCTTGAGTTTTTGGTTTATTATAGGATTTAAGATTTATTGTCATAGCCATAACTTACAATGGAAGGATGGAGTAGACAATACTTTTATAGAATTCGGGATATATTTTCACAATCTCCAACATCACCATGTGGGAGAAAGAGGTGTTAAGACATGTTTTTAGAGGCTCAACCAGTATTTAGGCTATGTTATGACATTGGTCGAAGTTATCACTACAATCATGAATGTTGAGCACCAACATAAATATGGGAGTGACCAAACATGTTCAATCAACCTCAAGGTGCGTTATATGAGAATAGCTACCATTTAAAATGGAGCAACTCTTATGCTTATAGATGGAACAAGTACTCTGCAACTGGATATTTACGGCACCAAACATCCCAACTCTGGAAGGCATGATGGTCAATTTTATCCAAGAATCAATCATGAGGCATTGGGAAGAGACGTTACAAAATTTAGTGAATTAGATGGATCAACTGGCGATGATAATAGTTGATGAGATGTAAAGGAGTTTGCCTAGTTCTACTGAAACAAGCCTTACAAAATGTAGAATGGAAATCACCTTCAGCAGCGAAGAAAAGTTCCCAATAGAAGAAGAAGAGGAAGAGGAAGAGGAAGAAAATATCATAGATAAATTAATAGAATACATTGCCAAACTTAAAGCTAATCGACGCGAATTCAAAGAAAGGGTTTCTTCACCTAAATATCTTGAGCATAATGCAGAATATTATTTGAGCCTATTAACAAAGTAGAGTGAAGAAAAGACGACGATTGACTTCATGGATGAAGAGACATTTCAAGAAGAGATTCCTGAAGAAGACTTCATCTAAGAAGGAAAAGTTAAGGAGTGGCAAAACGTAATTAAAGAAGATGACCCAAAAACCTTTGTCTATGAAGAAGAAGAAAGGACAAAGGTAGTTGAGGAAGAACTAGAGGAGGAACTAAGGAAACTACTTATGAGGTGTCAGTAGCAACCTTAAATATGAACCCACTTCCTCAAGACAATCTGTTTGAGTTAGCCGATGATTTAAAAAGTTTCATTATCCCTCATTTTATTAACAGTTTGTTATTTAAAAGGGCATTACTATAGTTATTTGGTTTTATAAACTTAATACATCATGTCTTTTTTATCATCCTAAAACATATGGCTTATTTATAGGCTATGAAACCACTCTATAGAGAAAGGGTGGAAGCAAGCCACTGATTATTGATCCAGGATGAAGTCATAAAAGTTACATCAAGATAAAGACATTAAAGAAACATTACATGGCAGGCAACCCATGAATTAGGATAAGTTTCAATTGTATTTCGCTTTGGTTCTATTTCGTATGTTAGTATAGGAGTTATCTTTATTTTTTTCTATCCTTTCTTTTATATTTTGCGAGGATGTAGTTCACTATTAGATGGATATGAAATTAGGGAATTGTCACAATCAGGAAAGCACTAAAAAACACTCACTTTTATCTATACTTGTATTATGTACCTTAGAGACAATGTATAACTTTAAGTATGGGGATCAGTTTAATGAATTTTTACCAATTCTTTCTCAAGCTTATTAATTTTTAAATATTTTTAAGCTTATTATAATTTTGATTATAAATCTTATTAATTGATATTGGTTGAATATGTCTATCAATACTATGTTTTATTGTTGAATATTGATTGATTTGGTGTGCAAAAGGATGATTGTTAGAATAAAGTTAAATTTCTAAGTCATATTTTTAGTAATCAATGAGATGATCAAGTTGAATGATATTGTATATTATTTACACACATAAAACCCTTTCTTTTAAGTTTTTGAGCCTAAAAGAGCCAAAAAATATTTAAGCTCTTGTTTTTTTTCACATGTGTTTTCTATGTGTAGTAGGGTGATTATAGAACTTGCTTTTATTATGCATATTGAGACCATATTTGTTAAATTATAAGCATTGACATGATGAAGGTATTTAAATTAAACAACTTGTTTAAGCCTATTTCTTTAAAAATTACCGCACCCTTAGATTTACCTTTAGGAATAACCAAGTTGAGTCTTAGCATTTGTCATTAATTTTACCCATATATAATGTTTATCCTATTTTTCTTTGGAGACCTTTTTTATTGATTTCAACCCTAAAGGTTATTTACATTATTTGCTTTTCTTTTGTCTTCTTTTTTTTTGTTCTCGGCTTTTTCTTTCACTTTCTTTTGATTTATCCTCTATATATGTAGAATTCAAAATCATGAATTCTACGTTTAATTTTTAGATGGTCTAATATTTATTTAATTGTGGTACATGATGAATGCTTGAAATTATTGTAAAAAAATAAAGAAAAAGAGAAAGAAAAACAATCGAGCATATTTATATATGTAAAAAAAGAATAAGCATATAGTTCCATTAGTTTTGCAATGAAAGGACTTATGTGCATTGTGAAAAAGTTTCATGTAATGTTCTTTTTAGTAAATTTCCTTCAAATCAACCTTTTTGTTATCCCAACCATACCATACCTAAGCCCCATTACAACTTTATAAGACCTTTTGATTTGTTCTTCGAGTTTATACATATGTGGCGGAGATGTGACTTTATTGCAGACCTATGGTAAGAATTTTTCTACGCATTTATTAAGAGTTTTAATACTTTTTACCCTAGATACTTGAGCGCAATGAGTGAAATCTTGGTAAGGGTGTAAAATTTTATGCTTATGATTACAAAGCAATTATTGATGTGATTATTATTAATATTGCTTAGGAAGTTAATTGTATGATATCTTCACTCTAATGGTATGTTAATTTGATTCAATATGATATGACGATGTATAGTATGAATGGACAGATTGAGATTGATGATGGATTGATGTTGTAAGATTTATAATTTTGATTATATTTTGCTTGAGGATATGTAAAACATAATTGTGGGGATGTTTGATAAATGCATAATTGATCATATTTATACCTTATATTTGCTATTTTTTTCCTTGATAAATTATACCTTTATCGTATATTTGGTACTTAATTCGCTTCAAGTATGTTTACATAGTAAAATTTCCCTCATAGACTTAAAGGAGAATAATTTGGAAGAAACATGACGCACAACAAAGATTCAAAGCATAGAAGGGATGCACAGCCATGCATTAACCTATACATTTCTCCCAAGCCATGCAGATTTGCAATTTTCAGAGATTTTGGTTATGTATGACCGTGCATCAACCTATGCATCGACAAGAACCATAGAATTTACTATAAAAGATGTTTTTGTAGGCAAATTGAGACAGCAACCTTTTAGAGACAATTCCAGATATCGATAACATCTAGAAGTGATGATATTGATCTAGAGAAGTGGAAAACATGAAGAAATAATCGAAAGATCTAATGGAATACAAGATCAATCCTCTACCTTGCAAGAAATTTTGATAGAACTAAAAGAGAGATTCATGATTATTAACCATATTTTTTTTTATTTTTCTTTTAGTTTATGTTTGCTTTCGTTTTATATCATGTGTAACTAAACATCTTATTAATTTTTAGGCTAGAAAACCCTATGTTCATACTTTAACATGTTTTGATTCTTTTATTATTGTAATTAGTTTGGATTGATCAATTATAATTCAATTACGTGTTTTATATATGTTCTGATAGATCCAGAATATTAGATTTTAGTCTGATTTCTTTTATAGAGATTGATAAATCCTATTTGGAATGAGTTGATTACAACCCTAGGGATAGGATGACATAAATCTTTCGGATTAAGATCAAACCTAATTGAGGGATTCGTAAATTGGTAAAGCAATCCTACTTTAACCTGAGTAATTCGACTAAAAACCTTAGAATTAATTCCTATTAGACTTAAAGTCAGCTATTAGAGTACCGTAGGAATCTCCACGATCCAATGGATCAATAAAATAATTGTATAATGAAAGATCAATATTTTAAGGGTTTTAGGGGATTCAAACCTAGATACTAATTTTTTGATATCGATAGTTTAATAAGTTCTTCTTTAATTCTCTGATTCAATCTTGTTGCCCATTTATTTTACTTGTTTTAGTTTCATTTTCTTTTAAATTTAAAATCAAACCCAATTTTGTAGGCTAGATAATAGGATAACTGTAATTATTAGTATTCATAGTCTTCGTGAGATCAATCTGTACTTGTCGATACTGGCTATAGCTATGTCGTGCATTTGTGGTAAAATAATGTTAACACATTTAGAAAAAGTCAATCAAGTTTTTTGTGTCTTTATTGGGGACTTTGATATTAGGAACTCCTGACTGCTATTACTTTAGTCATCATTTTCTGTATTTTATTTTATTTTATTTTTATTGTATTGTATTGTATTATATTATGGTTTATGAAGTTAATTATCTTTTTAGTTTCTCTACTTGATCTTGATTTTGTAGTTTAGTATAGGATTTAAGATTCTTTGTCATAGCCACAACTCATAATGGAAAGATGGAGCAGACAATATTATTATGGGAGTCAGGATACGTCTTCACAATATGAAACATCACCGTACTAGAAGGAGTCGTTTCCTTGCATATTTTCAGAAGCTCAAACGATGTCTATGCAGTGTTGCAACATTTGTGTGAATAATTCTTACAATCATGAATTTCGAGCACTGACGTATATATGAGAGCAACCAAACATGTACAATCAACCTCAAGGCCCATCATATAAGAATATGTATAATTTATAATGGAGCAAACCTTATGCATACGGATGGAATGACTATGATCCAATTGAATACGTAGAACAAAAGCAACAATATGAAAGTATTACAGATAAACTAATGGAATGCCTTGTCGAGATACTTGCTAGTCAACATGAATTAGATGAGAGACTTTCTTCACCTGTAAATGATAAGCATAATAGTTCATATTATCTAAGATTCCAAATGTCTCAGAGTGAAGAAGAGATAACAGTTGATTCCATGAATGAAGATACATTTCAAGAAAGTGAGGAGGAAACTACTGCTCTGAAAGATATGATGGCTGAATTTGTTAAAGAATCAAACATGAGGCATCAGGAAACAAAGGATCGCATATAGAATATGGTGAATCGAATTGATCAATTGGTAGAGAAATTATATAATGAACAACAATGGAGTTTGCCTAGACCTAATGAAATAGATCCTAAAGAATTTGAAATGGCAATCACCCTTAGGAGTGGAAACAAGCTTCCAGAAGAAGAAAACAATGAAGAAGATGAAGTATTTATCTAAGAAGAGGAAGTAGAGAAGTGGCTAGACATAATAGAAGAAAATAAGCCAGACACCTTTGTCTAGGAAGAAGAAGAAGAGTGGACAGAGATGGTTGAGGAAGAATTGGTAGAGGAACCAAGTAAGGAAACTACTGAAGCATCATTGGTAGCCACCTTAAGTAAGGAGGGTTACCATTTCGTCTAAGGCAAACTACTTGCATTAACTAATGATTCAGGGAGTTTTGTTATCTTTTATTTTATTAACATTTTGTCATTAAAAAGGGCATCAATACAGTTAATTGATTTTACTAATTTGATAAATTATGTCCTTGTTATTATCTTGCAACAGGTGGCTTACTTATAAGCTGCAAAACTTCCATATGGAGAAGCGGGTGGAAGCAAACCACTTATCATAGACCTATGATGAGGGTAAACTTGCAGGTTATGTCGAGCTAATGACATTAATCAAGCGCTGCATGGGAGGCAACCCATGAATTAGGATAGATCTTATTTTATTTTATTTTATTTTTATGTTTCTTAGTTATTTTCATGTTATTTTTATCTCTTTTCTTATATTTTACAAGGATATAGTTAACATTGGATGGATTTGAAATAAAAAATCATCATAATTAGGAAAGTACCAAAAAAATCATTTTCATATATGTTTATATTGTGTCATTAGGGACAATGTACAATTGCAAGTGTGAGGATGGGTTTAATGAATGTTTAACAATTTCTTTAAGCTTATTATGATTTTGATTATAAAATTATTTTAAATGATATTCTAAATTGGTTTAAATTTGTCCATGAATACTATGTTTCATTGTTGAATATTGATTTGAATTGGTACAGAACGGATGATGATTAGAATAAAAGTAGTTCTCTAAGTCATGTTTTTAGTAATCACTGAAACATTCAAATTGAATGATATTGCATATTATTTACAAACATAATAACCATATTTTTCATGAGCTTTTGAGTCTAAGAGCAAAATTTTAAAAAATTTTAAGCTCTTTCTTTCTTACATATGTGCTATCCCATGTAGTAAAATGATTCTAGAACTTGCTATTATTATACATATTAAGACCGTATTTGTTAAATTAGAAACATTAAAGTGACGAAGACACTTAGATTCAATAACTTCCTTTAGCCAATTTCTTTGATAATTACTATACCCATAAAATTATCTTTTAGGAATAACCAAGTTGAGTCTTAAACTTTTTCATTGATTTTACCCACATATTAACGTTTATCATATTTTTCTTTGAAGACTTTATTGTTTTGAACCTTGAAGGTTATTTACATTCTTTACTTGGTTAAGACTTGAAATTATTGAAAGGTCCATAATTTCATTAATTGTGGTATTGAATGCTCAAATTATTGTGAAAAAAATTAAGAGTATTGTTAACAAATTTTGTGAATAAGTTTATGGTACCAATAAAGTTACAATGAAACGACCTATATGTTTTATAAACAAGTCTTATAATTTCTTCTTTAGTAAATTTCCTTCAATGAAACCATTTTTATTATCCTAACCATACCATACGTAAGCCTCATTACAACTTTATAAAGACCTTTTGATGTTTGTTTCTATTTTATACATAAATGGTGGAGATGTGATTTATTGTAAGCCTATCGCAAGAGTTTTACTATGCATTAACTGAGAGTTTTAATAATTTTCACCCTAAACGCTTAAGTGCATTGAGTGTCATCTTAGTGAGGGTGTAAAAATTATTTTTTTTGATTCAATGAGATTATGATGTGATTATTATTAATATTGCTTAAGAAGTTAATTTTAGGATAATTTGTTTCTATTGATATGTTAATTTGATTTAATACGATATGATGATGTATAGTATGAATGGACAAATCGAGATTGATGTTGTAAGATTTATAATTTTGATTATAGTTTGCTTGAGGACAATCAAAAGCCTAACTTTGGGGGTATTTGATAGATGCATAATTGATCATATTTGATGTATTTTTGCTTTATAAATTATACTTTTATCATATATTTGGTACTTAACTCACTTCAAGTGTGTGTATAGAGTACAATTGCCTTCTTGGAATTAAAGGAGAAAATTTTGAAAGAAAACATGACATAAAACAAAGATTCAAAGCATAAAAAGGATGCACAGTTGTGCATTATCCCATCTACTTCTCCCAGGCTTTGCAGATTCATAATTTTCAGAGATTTTGGTTGTGCACCAAACCTTGCATTGACCAAAACCCTAGAATTTACTATAAAAGAAGTTTTTGGAGACAAATGTCTTTTGGAGATGATTCCCATACATGGAGAACATCTAGAAGTGATGATATTGATCCAAAGAAGTGAAAAAAAAACAAAGAAATCATTGAAAGATCTAATGGAATACAACATCCAACCTCGACCTTACAAGAACATTCTGAAAAGGGAGATTTAGAATTATGAACCCTTTATTTTCTATTCATTTATTTTTCAGTTTATGTTTGATTTTGTGGTCTATCGTATGTAACTTAACTTCTTGTTAGTGTTTTCATTAAATAAACCCTATGTTTATACTTTTACATGTTTTGATTCTTTTATTAATGCAATTAGTTTGGATTGATCTATTGCGATTCAATTACCTGTTTTATTTTCGTTCTAATAAATCCATAATATTATATTATAATTTGATTTCAATCATAAAGATTGAGAAATCTTGTCTATAAATTGATTCACTTCAATTGGAAAGAGTAGATTGTAACTCTAAAGATAGGATGACATAAATCTTTTGAATTAGGGTCAAACCTAATAGAGGTATTCACGAATTGGTAAAGCAATCCCATAAAATTTAACCTGAGTAATTTGGTTGAAAACCTTAGGATTAGTTATTATTAGACTTAAAGCCAGCTATTAGCGTATAATAGGAATCTCCACGGTCCAATAAACCAATAAGGCAATTTTATAATAAAAGATAAATATGTTAAGGGTTATAGGGGGATTTGAACCTAGATACTAATTTTTTGATATCAATAGTTTACTAATTGCTTTGTTAATTCTTTCATTCAATCTTACTGCTTATTTATTTTAATTGCGTTAGTTTTATTTTCTTTTAAATTAAAAATCAAACCTAATTTTGTAGACTAGATAATAAGATAACAGTAATTGCTAGTACTCATAGTCTTTATGGGATCAACTTGTACTTGTCGGTACTAGCTACAGCTGCATCGTGAACTTGTGGTAAAATAATTTTGACACATTCAAAAAGATTAATCACTACAAACATCAATCATTCAAAATGTGTCAACATACTAACCTATTCCTTTTATATTTTTTAGGTATTTTAGATTTAATTTACATACCAATAAAAATATTAACACCCTATTCATTCACCTATGGCACTTGTAACTATGCATTTATAACTAGTGATCAATCAAAAAGGTAACTATCACTAAGTATCCTTTCATGAAAACTTTTTTTATTTTCAAAGATCACCAGGTTTTATTTATTAAAACATCATTTTCTTTAATTTCCTTTAATGTTAACCTATTCTTTTGAAAAAAAGGCAATATTTTGTCATGAATGTCCCCCATTTACTCAACTAGGCCACATTTTTTATTATTAAGCTTAGTTGGAATGTCATTCTAGCCTTTTAAGGCATTTGTCGTGAATGCCCTTGGTTACTCATCTATATCACATTCTTAACTAGCTACTAGCTCTATTCTTAACCACATTTTTTTAAAAAGGGCCAACGGAATAGTTATTTATGTAACACATTTTGTTTCCACATTCTTAGCCCATTTCATTTGTTCTTAGTCAATCGTAATCAAAGGTACTAATAATGCTAACTAATTCAATTGACTATAATTATAAATGTATACGAACAAAATTCATAAAGTGAAAGAATCGGTGTCATATCCTAATAACATACATATTCATCCCAAAGATAATTAGAACATAAAATTCACAAGGTAGTATGCCTTTACAATTTAAATGACCATGTTCAAAGCTAAACTAATTCTGTTGAGTTCTTTCCATTGACAAATTCACACAATGCACACATCATAATGCCAGCCTAATTAAACCAAACTATACAATAGTAAAATTCACACACAATTGGAATATACAAATGTAAAATTCACACACACATAAAATGCAATTGCATATACGTCCCCACACTTGAACAAACATTATCCTCAATATGGAAAACAAAACAATACAAATAAAGATAAATAACAATAAAGAAAAAAGTTAGAGTAAGAGTACTTATGTTGTTTCAATTGTGACAGGGTTGGTGATGACGGAATTTGGAGACACCCTATGCTATAAAATTCTAGCAATTCACTCTCTACAAAATAAACATAAAAGTAAAAATAAAAAATAACAAAGTACTAATAAAATGAAAAATAAACAACAAAACATATCCTAATTCTTGGTTTGCCTCCTAAGTGGTACTTGGTTAACATCTTAAGCTTAACGTGCTCTTCATGTTTATGCTCAACTTGGGTCTATGATGACACTTGGTTAACACTACAAGTATACGGATTGTATCTTATAGTACATAAGGTTTTCATTCCTATGATGATTATACAAAGTTAACAATTTGAACTTTACTTTGTCTAAGGTATTCAGAATATAATTTGAATAAAAATAAATAAAAATTTGAAATAAATAATAAAATGAAGCAAATAATTCAAATAACAAGTGAAAAAATGAGCTACCAAATTAATTTAAGTTTATGATCAAGATTAAATACTTAGGATTTATTATTTCCTTATTTTGTTTCCTTTACTATTGTTGATTCAATTACGTGTTTGATCCTAGATTTTCATATATGGCTTTATTTTTTAGTTACTTTCTTTATTCAACAGAGGGTAAATATCATAAAAATAGAGGAAACTCTGAGAAAATTTTTGAAAATTATAGTTCACTTATAACATTTTATTCTAATGCAGGAAATGTCTATGGGTAGGAAGCCTACACCCCGTTAGCTCTTTTTGCACACCCACATTAAGAAGCATGATGGTGACCTCCGTCAACACCTAACGTAGAGAACTTAATGTATGTGAAATTTATGGTTTAATATTAATTCTTAATAATTATCACTTATTAATATAAACATTGCCTCCTGATAGGACCAAATACAAGGAAGCATTCAATGACAGTTTCAGCACTCTGAAACTGTTAATGAGATTCAGGCATATCTTAATGCAATAGGTGGTAGGGACCGTCATGGATTTATTTGTGAACATATGCTATTCGCAATCCTTCACATCTAGTGCAGTTGCATTTAGTAGGCGATCTGTATCCAATGACTAGGGAGTCATTCAGCTTGAGAGCACAGTAAAGAGGAAGATGGACTGCATAGCCCAGCTCGGTAATGAGATGGATGAGTTGAAGGAGAAGGGCAACACTTCACCACAGCAGCCAGACCATCCACCTTCACCAACTGCATAGCTTAGTTTTGCTACTCTCAAGTCATTTTGTATGAATTACATATTTATTGTTGTAGATAATAATGTTTATTATCAAATAAGATAATTTTTACGTTATATTATCATTCAACTTACTGATTAGATAAATTAAATGTAGTAAAAATTCAATATACTATCACCAGATAACTGTAAAAATTAAATATCAATCATAATTTTACCAATCAAAATTAAACTTACAACTTAAATTTATGAAAGAAAAAAATAATTTTGGTGCATTTACCAATGGAATTATAATATTCGTCGGTACATTTGGTATTAAATTTACTGACGGAATAAGAACATTTACTGACGGAAAAACTTACCGTCGCTAAATTTTCCAATGGAAACTCAACACCTTGACCGTCACTAAATTTACAAATGCACAAACAAAATATGTCGCTAAATTTAACGACAGGACACAATTTACCATCGTCGAATGTTTCGACGAATCTTCAAAACCTTGTCCATCAATAATATTTACTAACATAATATTTTTGTTTTATTGGTAAAGTTTCTGACGGACTTAAGTCACTATACATAGCGATAAAAATAAAAATGTTCATCAGTAAATTACCGACGGAATATTTATATTATGTCGCTAAAGATTACTAACGAAATTTTTTCTAACAACTTTTGTGGGTTGGTAATTTCCATTGGAAAATTCGCTTACAGATGGAAAACCTCACATTCTGATTGTAATTTTCGTCGCTAAGCACCCATTTTCTTGTAGTGTGGGAAATTGATCTCATATTTAGGAATGCATCTGCTACATTAAAGGAGATTCTCAAATTGAGAGGCTTCATTAGAAATCATATAAGGAAGATAGTAGGGAATGGGATGAACACACTATTCTAACATGATAATTGGATATTTGATGGTCCTCTTGAAAATAAGGCTAAGCTAATTGTGTCAAATGGCATCATTCTAGGCAATCAAAACCTATTAAATGCAATGATGGTTAAGAATTATAAGAACAAATGACAACAATATACAAATGGAGATCAACAATGTAGAATTAAAGGAAAATTTAGAAGAAAAAAATTGGTGGTTTCCTACTGCTAATGGAATATACATAATACATCTTGTAGAAAACTTTTTTAGCATAACCTCAGGAATGTCTCATGGTATAAATTGGTATGGTGCAAATACAATCTTCCTAGAACAGCTACAACTCTATAGAGACTATAAAGGAGTAATTACCCACTATTGGCATATTAAACAAGTTTAATTACTTGAAAAATTGGTGCAACCTTTGTAGAAGTTAGTTGGAGAGCACTTCACACCTCTTTTTCAAATGCAAATACAAATGTGGAGCGAACAAAATAGTACTTGAGAAATAGGCAATCAATAATCCACTAGAGGAGTGGAAACAGATCATAAGCTAGAATTTAAACTTACAACATATCAAGAAAGATCGCAAATGGTGTTAACATATAGCTTTATCCTACTTGGTACTACACATATGGGATGAAAGAAATAGATACAATTTCCATAATAAGGAAAGAAACAATAAACAATTCATGACAGAGCTGTTAGTTTATGCCCTTGCAGACAATCAATTGGATGTAATGTATGGCATTGTTTTGAATTAATAAAAAGGCTTTATTTATCTCTATGTATTAATTTAATTAATATTTTATGTTTTAATACTAAAGGTAAATTCCTTGGAATAATTACTGTGTAATTGAAATTATGATGGGATCATAATTATAAGATTCAATTTACACTTATGTATTATTCCTAAATATTCTTAGTTGTAGTTTCATCAAGACGAGATATTGTTGAAACAGTAAAACTAGCACACATTACGCTTCTTTCTTGTGAAGAAAGTAATTGATCTCATAAATTAAAGTATAGAGATACTTAAACTATTGTGTGGGAGATTATTAGAGAGTAATTCACTGAACTGACCTGATTACGAGAATTCTGGATGAAATATTACTTATGTGTTTATGGATTATCTTATAATGATGGTTGAATAATTGATTCTCATAATTGAGAATACCAAGGTATCTAGTGAGGGAATTACTCTGTTTTGATACTACTTATGAATCGTCCTAGGATAATTTAGTCGGTAGTAATTGGATACAGTATGAACCATATGTAGATAGTAGAGTAAGTCAATATAGGATTTGTCACTCCAAAGTAATTAGAGAGAATATTCTACTGATCTTGATTGGTAATGATTTATGGAATTCTCTAGCCAGAGTGACATTTGAAAAGGTGTTTTCAAATTTCAATTATAAATCAATTACTAATTAACAAGAACGAACATGATTGGATGATAAGAGTAGAGACTGTATCCATACTCTGTCCAATTAGAATATTGAATGATAAAAGGATTAAATTATACTCTATAGAAATGCATGGATAGGTTTAGTCAATCACTTTGACATTCTTGATATTTGGGTAATCATGACATGTTGCTAGACGTCAATCATGATATATGATTATGAATTGTTTAATTGGAGAATTAAAGATAAATTAAAAGAAGTTTTAATTTTTCTAATTCTAACTATGAATTAGAATTGTAATTTATAATCATTGCCAATTTATTAGGAACCTAATGGGTCACACATCAAAGAGCAATTTGTGAAAGAAAAATAAATTTAATTAAGTTGGACTTAATTATAAAGTTTGAGAAACTTTAGGGATCAAATATGAGATATTTGATTTTGTTAAAATTAAATAAAAATGATTTTAATTATAATTAAAGAAATTTAATTTTAGTTAAAGACCCTTATGATTTTTCTATTTAAAAAGGGAAGAATAACTTTAGAAGCTAGCATTTGTTTTCTTCTTCTCAAAACAATTTTAAGAATTGCTCCGTAGATACCATTAGAGGCTAGACATTTGAACAGTTCATGATTGATCAATCGGGAAACGTTTGTTAAAGGTCTTTCAACAGGAAGACGAACAATGTACAATTTCTAAATCATTTTATGTTTTATTCAAGTTCATTCAATTATCGGGATCCACTTGGAATCTGTAAAAGTTTTGTTTTCGTTCGTGATTCGATCATGTTTGGATTTCAACTTTAATTATTTCACTTGGATTTGTTACTTGATTATTGTTGATTTTGATACAAATTAACATGTTATGTTTCTAGTTTGTCTTTATCCGAAGCCACTTCCCCGACTACTCTTAGTTTTGATTTTTGAAAATTATTGTTCTGTCTGCCTATTTGAATGATGCATTGGAAATTGTTTCTTGTGTGTGTATATCAGTTCTAGACGATTGAACAAAATGGTTTTGCTTCTAGATAATCGTTTTTGCCTTCTATATGGTTTAAAAACCCTTAATTTTGTTTTGCATTTATTGATTAAGATCTACATAAACGCAAATCAGAGAAAAAGGCTTTGAATTTATTTCTGGTTGATATGCCTCTGGTTATGTTTTGAGATTGCATCTTTTGAATGTACATGCGATTTATATCATTTGATGCCCACATCTTCATTCTTGTTAGAGTAGTGCTCTAAAGATAATTACCTGTAGCACTTTTGTACAAACCTTATTTTGATTAATAAAGTGAAAGGCATTTTTCATTAATTTGATATTCTTTTATATATGAATTGATATTGAGCATTTTTCATTAATTTGATATTCTTTTATATATGAATTGATATTGATCTTAAATCGAATTAATGAAGTACATGATACAAAACATAGCATGAAGGAAATTATAATGAGATCATGATAATTAGATTCCTATCATGTACAATTATGTTAGTATCTAAATAATCCTAGTCATAGGATTAATAAGACAGGACATTATTAGTCTAGACAGACTAGCACATGTTGTACTCCTTGATTTGATCAAGCAGTGGATCTCACAAATTGTAAGTATGAGTTGTTTAGAGTTAACATGTGGATGCTTATTAAGAGTAGTAAGTACATCGGATGACCTGCTATGAGATTATGATATGGATGATCTATCGAATGTCAATGATTAATCTCATCATAGCAATGGTGAAAATATCCTTAGACTTGAGGTACTCAAGGATATCTTAGATATAAATCCTATACTTTGACATCATTTCTTTTTACCTAAAGACGAGGTCACTCTTAGGGTAGTGATTAGGTACAGGTATTTGTATTTAAAGGTAATTGGGTAGACAATAAAGGATTCACCACTCCTGATAGAAGGAGATGATACCCACAGCCTCTTATAGGGGTCATTACTCAGGAGTCTCTGGTTAGAGCAATTATGTGTCATGAAGAGAGTCTTTAATGACACATAGAGTAATGAGATCCCAGGATATGAACTAACATCACTTAGACTAGATGTGATGTAGTTAGTCTAGTAGGAGTTAACACATAGCCCATCCTCTAAACCAAGTGGGGTATAGTATGGTGAAAGGACGAATTGCACGATAATTTTCTATAGAAAGGTTCATAAGTTAGATAATTAACTATCGAAGAGTTCGTGTGTTAATCCACTTATATCTGATAAATTGGCATCATGAAACCCTTCATGATTTAATTGAATTAAGAGTTAATTCAAGTACCTAAAATAATCGGGAACCTAAGGGTCACACGCATAAAATATCGGATGAAAAAATAAAGTGTATATGGCCATTTTAAACAGGCCATGATCATGACTCATAGGGCCACGATCGTGGCCAACAAGGCCATGATTGTGACAGAGGCCACGAGATGATATATAAGTGAGTTCTTTACTTATATACATAAGATTCTTCCACTTCTTACACACACAAGTGATAGCATAAGGGCTCTAGAAGAGTTCTAAAGTGAGAGTGAGGTGTCTTGAGTCTTGTTCTTGCAATTCATGCAATTATTGCATGAATTAAAGTGCATGCAACAAAATTCTTGACCTATCTTCCATCATCTTGAGTATCTACTAGAACTCATCTAGTTTGGTGCTCAAAACACCCTTATACATTATTTTTTCATCTTCTTTGCATGTTTTTGGGTGATCAATGAAGGGTATGGTGTTTGCAGCAACCCAAACAAAGGGAAGAAACAAGAAAGGAGAAGAAACAAAAGGTAAAAGTTTATATTTCATGTTCTTAGACACATATACTTACATACATGTTAGATTATATGGTGTAAGGGTTGTCATGGTGTCAGAATCTTGATCCGATACTTCCACTGCATCTGCATGCATGTGATGCATGCAACCATAGCAAACCCAACAATTATGAAATGTATTTTGCATATACTATTTAAAGTTTATGTGATTCTGGAAATTGTTTTTATGTTTTCACAAAAATTGATTGTGTTCTGCCTTATGTTTGAATGGACAAGATGGGTGATTATTGCTCATCGGATTGTCACATCTAGTGACCCAGTAGGTCGCCTATGACAGGACATCACAGGTGAGGCCATGGATGGCGTCGTTTAGACTGTATTGCGACTGGAGAAGATGGTGGGCATTAATCGCCCATCGAATGCGACATTCAAAGGGATTATTATTAGTAAAAATTTTGAAATTTAATTTAATTTTTCAAGAGTTGAATTATTAAATTAAATTTATTATGAAATCAATAATTAGAATCAAACAAAAGTTTTAAATAATTTCTTTCATAATTAGATTATGTTTGAAATTATAAATATAATGAGATTATATTATTTTGATGAGACCAAAATTTTTTGAAATTTTAAACCTCTCAATAAATTATTAAATGCACATTAGGAATATGATAGTTGCCTTCCATTATTTTAGAATAAAACTAGAATTTTGTTTATAGTTTGGCTTATTGAGTCAACTTAAGATTACTATAACCTGGATATGTTTTATCTTAAATTAATGGGTCCTACTTAACTAAAATTGTATGATTCAGATGAGTAAACTCATGATTATATAGATTTAGAGGCAGAGTTAGGAATAATATATATGATATATTTTAGCAAAAGTTGTCACCTAAATGTTCTAGGAGTCACATGAGATGTGATTAAAAAGTTGTTTTCTACCTAATTTAATTTAATTTGGTTTGTTTAGAAAACTTAATATCAATTAATTTTATATAGGATCCTAGCCCACTAAGAAATTATTTGATCATTTTTTGATATAATAGTGAGGGCTATTATTTTGAATAAAATAGTGGCAGTAATCAAATAATTTTAAAATCCTTATTTTATTTGATTTTGGATATAAACTAATATATGCTCCTTTTATGTTTTTTCGGTTATTGAATTTGAAAATGACTATCAACTTGACATTGAGGAGCATCATAGATGTTGACAATCTGATTGGACCCAACTTTTTAGATTAACTATGAAACTTAAGAATAGTTCTTAGGCAAGAGAAGAAGTTGTACGTTCTTGATACTCTTACTCAATTAGAACCTTGTTCAGATGCAACTAATGAAGATTGGGAGAAATATTAGTGTTATACTGATGACGTTGAACAAGCTGCATGTGTGATGTTAGCTTGCATGTCTCCTGAACTTCAGAGGCAGCATGAGAACATGGATGCACCTACTATGATACTACATCTTAAGGAGTTATTTGGTGCACAATGTCAGGTGGAGAGATATCAAATCTCCAAGACACTGTTTCAATGCAAAATGGCAGAAGGATCTTCAGTCAACCTTCATGTGCTAAAGATGATTGGGTATATTGAAAAATTAGCCCAATTAGGTTTTGTCATGGACCATGAGTTAAGCATTGATCTGTTGCTGTAGTCTCTGAGTTCGAGCTTTTCACAATTCGTCCTAAACTTCAACATGAATTAGAAGGCAATGACATTGCCTGAACTGTTGAACATGCTTAAGACTATAGAAGGGTGCCTTAAGAAGGAACCCAGTTCTGTACTTCTTGTTAGTTCTTCTAAAAGCAAGAAAAAGGGCTTTAAGAAGAATAATAACAAGAAACAGAAGGCTTCTACTAATGTAGTAAAAGCCAAAGAAGGTGTCAAGAAGAAGAGCAATGACAAGGGCATATGTTTTTATTGTGGAGTTAATGAACATTAGAAGAGGAACTGCCTATCTTATCTTGCTAGCCTGAAAGATAAGAAGCTTAAGGAAGTTGTCTCTTTAGGTATGTTTATGATTGAGATCAATCTTTCTACTTCTGTTCCACATTCTTGGGTATTAGATACTGGTTGTGGTTCTC
>JAOTAY010060980.1:0-18451 GCA_025629805.1 Erythroxylum baracoense | reverse complement strand
ACAGTAATGTTAGCTCTATTCTAAGTAAGCACAGTAAGACTTTTCTCTTAGATTATCTAGCTTTTTAACTTGTCTCAAATTTTCTAACTTTTTAACATCTTCGACTGCGACTAATATTTATAGGCTTCATCTCTTACTGCTTCTTTGTTCTTGATAACGGCTTCTTGATTCTTAATAACCGCTTCTAGGTAACCATCATTTAGTTGAGTTCTGTAACTAACTCTGATTAAATAACTGTCTGATGTGCTGGTGTATCTTCATGGTTTCATTTATATCTTCTCTGTGTCTATGTTGCCTCTGCGTCTGCGTCTCTATATTCTTTACGTCTGCATCTGTGTCTATATAGTCTTTGCGTCTGCGTCTGCGTCTATATAGTGTTTGCGTCCACGTCTGCATCTGTGTCTGTGTCTATATAGTCTTTGCGTCTGCGTCTGCGTCTATATAGTCTTTGTGTCTGCGTTTGCATCTGCGTCTATGTCGATATAGTCTTTGCATCTGCGTCTGCGTCTGCGTCTATATAGTCTTTGTGTCTGCATCTACGTCTGCGTCTATATAGTCTTTGCGTCTGCGTCTGCATCTGCGTCTATATAATCTTTGCGTCTGTGTCTACGTCTATGTCTGTATAGTCTCTGCGTCTGTGTCTGCGTCTATATAGTCTTTGCGTCTGCGTCTGCGTCTACGTCTTTGTCTATATAGTCTTTGCGTCTGTGCACTTAACACTCTTGTCAAAGATGTTCATTTATTTCTAACATTATTATTATTTGATTGTCATCAAAATTAATCATTGTAAAGTCCTTTTGACTTAACAATCAGCACCTCAGTCAACATAATAGTTTAATGTTCTAACCCTTTTCTTTTCATTGTTGTTAGTATTTTCTTCCTATTTTTTGTGTATTATGTTTATTTCCCCGGGTGTGATTGTGTACCCTTCTCACATTGAGGACAATGTATTGTTTAAGTGTGGTGAGGCTTATGTGTTTTTACCTTGAGTGTGAATTTTGCATTTTTTTGTGATAGTTTGTTTAGGTTGCATGATGTGAATTGTGTGAATGTGATAATGGCTAGAGCTTAACAGGATATATTTAGCCTTAAACATAGCCTTTTAGGTTATGAACATTTATAGCTTGTGAAATTAGTGACCTAAATTACTTAGGGCTAAATATGCTGGTTAATTAGGATACAATGTTAGTCTATTCACCCTAGGAATTTGCCATACTCATTTATAATTTTAGACCAATCAAATAAGTGGCATTATTAGTACATTTTCATGAGAATGATTAGTTAAAGCAATAAGGTAGGCAAATTTGTTTTTTTTAAAAGAGTTGTATAATTTTTAACTAAAATAACTATTTCACTAGCCTTCGGGTTATGAATAAAGCTAGTAGCCATTTGAGATTGTGATGTAGCTAAGTAATCGGATCGACACGCATCACAAATTTAAGTGTTTTAGGGTTTAATTTGTTATGTATTAAGTGTTAATTTAAGTGTTTACTGTGTTTAGGTTAGAATTGTGTTAGTTTATGTGTTTAAGTGTTTTTATGGGTTAGTATAAGTCTTTAAGCTTAAATGATATGTTTTTGACATACCTTGATGTGTTTGTTAGTGTTTCAGGGCCATCAAAGAAGAATGGAGGAGTTTCGAAGACTTTCAGGCCAAAACTATAGCCCACGATCACACCTAATAGGCCACAATCATGACAGAGACATGTGAACCAGACCACGATTGTGTCCAGCCTGAGGGACATAATCGTGAAAGAAAGACTCTGCCACAGTCCACGATCATGGCATTTGGCTCACGGTCATGACAAACAACATCGGGCAGACGCGGAAACAAGAGGAAAAGTCAAGTTTTGAGGGATTTTTCAAACCGTTTCACCCCAAAAAACCCTAGGGCTATCAAGGTATTTAAAGAACATAAAGAATACAGAGGGGAGAGCTTTTGATTAACCACCACGACAAAACCTTAAGGGAGAAAACTTTGGCAGATCGAGAAAGAGAAGAAGTAAGAGAGAAAAGGAAGACAACGCAAACTCGATCTGCTTCTCAAAATAAGAAGCTTTCCGAAGTTGCAGCCTACCATTGTCAATTCGAGTTCTATTTCCTATGTATTTCAGTTTTATTTGATTATAGAATTGGGATATGTAGTTTGATGATATAATTGAATCATGATTGATGCACTATACTCACCTTCGGAATATTTTTTTCATTTAATGAAATATGAGTGTTTTATATGTTTATTGAATTAATTATGGTTTAATTATGCACTTCATATCTCTACAATAAACTAAGAGGGTGAATCGAGGAAAAATGATTAAATTAGGCTAACGAGAGTTAGGTAATTTAATAGATTTGGAATTAAATCAGGTCAGTAAATCTTATATAGAGAGCTGACATATAGGTTTCTGATTGTTTGTTAGAGAACGTAAGAACTGATTAGGTTTTGGATAAGTTGTTAATTGAGATATTATAACTTCCCATAATTTGATTAGGGTTTATACTTTAGGGTTTAATTATAACTTGAGAGAGAGTAATTGACCTTTAGATCATTTAGAACTTTTAATACAATAAATCATAATTGGTTAGGTTAACGTTAAAGATAGATAATTTTCCCTTTGTCTCTTTCGATTAACTCACTAGGAATTCTAGGATATGCTATCATTGTTCAACAAATCAATCAATTTATGTTATTTGTTAATCATTTTTAATTTGAAATTGTTAATCATTGTTCGTGATTGTTTTCGCTAAGTGTTAATGATTAATTATTGTTTTGTTATTTGATTTATTTAGTTATCGTGTTTAAATTCATTTTATGTTAAATATCTCTTTAATACTGTCTGAACTTAGATTTTAAGATTCGATTAACCCTCCTCGTGGGATTGACACCTTAGGTACTACGCGAACTACCTGTGCACTTGCAAAAATATCGAGGTTTAAAAATATTAAAACTTATTTTATAGGAACCTGCGATCAATACGTAGGCCTCAAGTCCAACTTAGTGAAGACTTGAGCTGCCTGCAACTAATCAAGCAAATCATCGATTATAGGTAGCGGGTATTTGTTCTTCATTGTTACCCAATTTAGTTGCCTATAATTAATGTATAGTCTCAATGTTCCATCTTTCTTCTTCACAAATAAGACTGGAGCTCCTTATGGTGATACACTAGGTTTAATGAAACCCTTTTTCAATAACTCCCGCAACGGAACCTTCAACTTCTTTAGTTCCACAGGTGCCATCCTATATGGAGGAATAGATATAGGTGCTGCACCTAGAACTAAGTCGATTGTAAAGTATGTTCCCCTTTTTGAATGTAAACCAGACAGCTCTGCAGGAAACACATCAGGAATTTCCTAACCACAAGAATGTCCTACACATTCTGCTCAGTTCGAGTATCCCCTACGTGGTCCAAATAAGCCTCACATCCTCCTTACATCAACATTAAGGCACTCATGAATAAGATCAGTCTGGTTGGCACTACTTGACTAATACCTTGGAAAACTGCTCTCGGCTGATTAGGAGACCCTAATATTACCTCCTTAGTAAAGCAGTTCATGATAGCCCTATAAGCAGTGAGCCAAACCATGCCTAGGATAACATCTATTTCCTTTAATTATAACACAATTAAGTCTGCCTCTAGTTTTGCCTAATCAATTCGAATCAAACATCTCTTGCAGACCTCTCTTATTACTATGGTACTACCTATCGGTGTACTCACCTCTAATCCATAACTCAATAGCTCTCTATCACAATGCAACCTAGATGTCATATACGGTGTAATAAAAGAATGTTGATCCAGGATCTTGCAATTTAAAAACTTCATAAGCAAAAATAAGCATCACACCTACAACAACATCTGGAGAATTTTGAGCCTCTTGTCTGGTAATTGTATACACTCGGGCCTAAGATTCCTGTTGGTTGCTCAGCACCTCCGTCCTAAAGGTAGGACTCCTAGAGCTCATTCTTCCTCTATCCAGACTTACTAGCTTGGCTCTACTGGATAATAGTTTTAGTTACTCCTCTACTTCCAGACAGTGCTCCAAATATAATAGAACAATCTCTAATCTGATGCTCAAATGAGCCACATTGAAGGCAAGCTCTAAATAGTTTCCAGCATTCACCACCGTTCTTCTTCCCACAATGCTGACAATTTGGCAACTGACCCGATACTGCGCCTCTTCCACTACCAGACTATATGAAGCTACCCCTCTGTCTAAACCTAGCTGTCTTGATCTAGCTGGTAGTCTAAAAGCTATATTATAATGTTTGCTAAACCTTCTGCAATAACCACTCTAAGATTCACTGGGCCTTTTCAGTTTAGACTCTGATCTATATTTTATTTGACTGTCATTAAACAATTACTCAATTCGAATCGAGGCAGCCTGTAGTTCCTTAAAACTACCCAAATTAGAAATGTCTAACCTTGTTTGAATCTCCATGTTCAACCTATCTTCGAATCTCCTGCACTTGTCTTCCTCAGTAGGAAGCAAGGCAGTAGCATATCCTATCAGTTCATTGAACTTTATCTTGTATTCTACCATTAATAAACTGCCCCGCTTTAAATCCAGAAATTCCTTCATCTTTTTGGCCAGTAGATTTTGGGCATCTGGTTCTCCTTGAAGACTCTCAAAAAGTCTTCCCATCTCAAGCCACAAGGCTTGGTGATATTGCCTGGAACAGTTTTCCACCACTGGTATGCTAGGCTTTACAGTAAGGAAACTACGTAGTCAAACTTCTCGTCTAACTTGTAATCCATTTGATCAAAAATTCTCTTCGTTCTCTCTAGCAATCCCTCGGCCTCTGTAGGGTTTGTACTTTCATAGAAGTCCACAACCACCTACTTTCACATCTTATCATACCTCCTTTCCCTTCCTCGAGAATTCTTGAAGGCATTCTCTTAGGTTGAGATACCAAAGACTCCCTATTGGCTCCTACTGACTTTAAGTCATTTATGTCAGCTGACCTTCTAACTTGGTCACCTTTGGTGGTGACCTATAATAGACAATAACTTCAGTTACTATCCACATTTCTCACTATATTTCATGCCTAACAATCCTATAAATCCCTATGGATGCCAACCACGCTCTGATACCAATCACTGTAACACCCCACTCCCATTAGACATTTGTGCCCATATGTCCATCAAACATTCGAGCACATGCCTGACGGAAGCAGCGCGCTAACTATATCACTTTCACTTAACTCATGGCATCATAAATTTAAAAATAATTATCACAATGTCTAAACCAAAATTCCTCATCTCATTGCTTAAACCATGATATACAATGTAGCATTACATAAAACATTCATGTATATACAATATGAAATTCCTATCAGAGTTTACGGCTCTATTTACAAAACATGCTACATATATGAGAAATTTTACAAAAAGTTTATCTAAATCCTTCAATCTCAGCTGGCTGACCTTTGAGCCATGTCTTCTATCCAGAAGTAGTACTATATTTGTTCTAAATTGTCTTAGAAGCTATGTAGTCTCTCTCGAACCTGAAAAGTTAACGTTGTAATTTTGATGAGTCTTGCGAAGTCAGTGAGTTAACCATCTTTGATGGTTCACCCATAACACATATCACATCAACACATACAATCACATAATTCACATCGTTTCATTTATCATCATGTAACATCGGAAAACACTTTATTCACAATTTTAACATTTTTCATTCAACACAATGTAATAATACATTAAAATCATTCAATACATATATATCAAATGTATACGCAATGTTCGTGAGACTTACATTTGTTTATTATGTTGTTGTGACCGAGTGCCTTTTTCACTGTCCCGTATCCATTGTAGATATCGAGCTCTTTAATATTGTCCTTTATCCGTTGGAGATAGAATGCTCATTTTACATAGTGATCCAGAGGGTCTTATCGCATTCTGAGGTTTAAGCTCTTTTTTACTACCGACTCCAGTCACAACTGCCTTTATTTTGTCATCTATTTATGAAACGAAATGCATCAAATGTATTCAGGCAATCAATTATGCTCAATATTACACATTCATATTCACTATTACAATCTCATTCACATTTATCATCAGACCTTGGTCCGACATTCAACATTTAAGTTGAGAATCACTTATTCAGTCAAGTTCACATTCAATGAGCACTTCCAATATATTATTCAAGCATCAAATGCCTTAGACATTCAATTTCCATAATCAGTATATACACATCACATAATAATTCAATACATAGTTTAACAAACAATTAATCAAAGTGAGACCATCTTAGGTTACTCACAGTTTGCTCCAGATAGCTTATTGCCTCAATGTCCCGGCAATGTTTGGATGTGGTCTCTTTAATTGCTCTTCTATATTATGCGAACATACACATTTATACATTACTAATTTGCACATTCACATGAATGCTCAATCATATACACATATATATATGTCATGTCTAATGCATGTCTAATGGCAAATCCCAGGTGTATTTCCTTAATACACATTTCATAACCAATTAACAACACCTTTCAATCATTCTTTAATATCTATTACACTTTAATCACCTCATTCATCAACAACTACGTTAATTCAAGATCGTATTCGAGCCTAATTACCTCATATGGAAGCACCCTAGCATTGATTAGTTCATACTTCACTCAAAAGACAACTCTTTTTCTCTATAGGTTTTGCCACAATCATGATATCACTACCACGATCGTGATAGAAACTTTTGGAGCTAGCCACGATCGTGGTGCTCTTGCCATAATCATGATAGAAACATTTTTTAGTCAGGTCACGATCATGAAAAAAATTATTTTTGTTAGGCCATGATCGTGGGGTGAGGGCCACGATCGTGCCCTACACTTTCTTCCTCCATTCACATGAATTCAACATATATTCTGACATCAACTTCACACCAATGTTCCAGAATTCACTACCTCTAATTCAACATCATTTCTTATTAATTCATCTATCAATTTTATGGCATTAAACTCTCAAACCTCTACTCATTTAATTCATCATTTTCAACTAAATCTCATCATTTGTGATATCCTATCTTTAGTTCAATACCATCCACACCCCAATCAAAATCCATGATTGATCATAACACCAAAACAGGATATATTCATATACATTGTCATCTCTAATTTTTTGCACAGGTTCAACTCTAATTTTCATCCTCATTTCACTTCTAAATTATCATTATAATTTACTTCATTTTAAGATACCACATTAGCCCTTTCTTTAACCTCAAGATCATTCTAGTTCATCCATATAACAACTACCCAAAAGTTCATACGATTAAACATTAAAAACAAAAAATGTTTATATCATCTCTTCATGAAATTTCTGCACTCTTTTTACATCATCATAGTGCTTTTTATTAGAAAACTCATGAACAACATTTACACACTAAAATTTAGGACATAATTCCTTCATTATTACACCCACATTAAAAAAATATAAAATTCCATGATCAAATCATCAATCTCCAATCATCCATCATATTAGTTTCATTTATGACTACCCATGAAGATCAAAGCATTAACTTACTTGAAAACAATTTCAAACTCTTCAAGATCTCAGTTAACCCTAGCTTTCTTCTCTCACACGTGCGTCATCATTCAAAGGTGGTAGGGATGGGTCTTTAGTGAGAAATGAAAGAGAGATCAAGATAAGAGCAATAATTGATAGATGAAAGCAAGGTGTAACGTTGATGAAGGCTTGGTAGATCAAAAATCATGAAGAAAGATAGAAGAAGAAAGTCCCGAAGAAGGTGAAAGAGGATAATAAGTTAAAGACAACAAAATACTTGTGTTTCACTAGTAAATATCGTATAGGACATTTTGGAAGTGATAGTGACTCTTATCAGTGCCACTTGTCACCTTCCTATGGTCCCATTTGGACCTCTTTTTAATAACTAGTCCATTTATCTCCAATTTCTAATCCACTTGTCTCTAAATTTTCAATGACGCATGTCAATAATTCCTAAAGACATTTATTAAAATTTCCACTACCATTTGACTATTATTTCTACTACCATAAATCAATTATCCTATCACTTGGCATTTTTCTTAGTCTAAAAATACCCAGAATTCTAGAAATTTCCTATATTTCACCAAAAATCCTAAATCAATACTTATACATACCAATTAAATTTTCAATACATATAAACCCCAATTCACATCATAATCACATTAAAATCAATTATGCTCGGAGAATGTCAATGAATGCATGACCAGTCATTGTAATGTGCAAAAATCAATATCACATATGTGTGTGTGCTATATTATGCATGACATAAAGGCTCTTACCACATTCTGAGCTTTAAGCTCTTTTTGCACTTTTTAAGCTTTAAGCTTTTTTTCGGTTGCTACTCCAGTCACAACAGCCTTTATCTATTCATGCATTCATGTAATGAAATGCATCACATTCACATATGTTCAATCAATCATCTGTGTTCAATTTTCCACATTCACATTCACTTTTATCCTCGCACCTTAGTTCAGCATTCAACAATTTAGTTGAGAATCACTTATTCAGTCAAATCCACATACAATGAACACTTGCAACATATTTTTCATTCATCAAATGCCTCGAACATTTATTATTCGAAATCAACACATTCACATCACATAATAATTCAATACATAATGTAAGTAAACAATAATTCAATGTGAGACCATCTTAGGTTACTCATATTATGCTCCAAATTAGCATTTGCTTCCATGATCCGGAAACGTCTAGATGTAGATGTTCTATCCTGTATATCAACATTATGCAATACACATATCGCACATACATTATTAATTGCACAATCACATAAACATTCAATTATACACATATGCAAATATGTAATGTATAATGCATGCTCAAATTGACTATTCTGAGTATGTTTCCTTAATCACTTCTCTTGATCATTTAAACCTTATCATTTGTATGTGTCTAGCTTTTTCTTAGGTTTACACCTTAAGAAAACTTGGTTATTCTAATATCATAAATCAATCACTTGTCATTTCTTTTCTAGCATTATATGCTCTCATAATATCTAATTCTCATCACTTTTACTTAATACATATTACTCAACTCCTTTGAATCACAACTACATTCATATGAACATCTTTATTCCCATTATACTCATGCCTTTGGTACTTTGATATCAACAATCCATTCACTAAGTTATAACCTCAATTATCACCTCATACATATCATACATTTAGTCACTTAATACAAGCATTATTCTAAGTTTAATTCAATCACCATTTGAGCCTAAATTAAGTCCAAATGCATCATAGTTAAGTACCTTATCCTTAATTGGTTCAACCATTCCACAATCAAAACATTACCATGAAAAAGCACTTCCCACAATCATGGTGGTCCTTGCCACGATCGTGCAATTTTCCAATTTTTCTCAGGACAAATTTTCAGGTCAGGTTTGTATGACCATTATGACCAATAAAATGAGGTATTTAGGCAAAACCTTCTAAAAAAATGTTCCTATATGACTCAAGTTTCTAATGACATAACATTTATGAAGTTTGGTTCAGTATTCTGTGAATTATACCCAAAAAATTGAAGAATGTTATCAAATGGCGACATCACTCAGTATTCAAATTCAAGCCAAATTTCAAAACCCTTAGGGACAAAATTCAAATTCACTTCCTTCATGAAAATTGTAGCCATATGTCTATAATTTAATATTAATTAGAAATCATCCCATTTGGATAACTATAAATCAATATATGGCCAAAATACATATGTCTATTCAGTGAAAATACTCCATCTAACATATTCTAGCACACATTTAGCTTCGTTTTCATCCTAGTTCCTCTCTTTTGCTTAGTCTATCATTTCTAGCTTGTGTCCTCACTATTTAATCTTAACTCCTACTTACTCTTCAACTCAATATCATTCACAAACAAATCAAAATCTATAAATGATTATAAACACCAAAACAGAACACAACATATACATATTCACCATCAATTTTCTGCACATTTTCAACTTCATTTTTCACCTTCATTTCATTCCTAACTATCACCTTAATTCATCTCATTTCAAGGTACCACTTTAATCCCTCACTTTAGCTTTAAACTCATTTTAGTTCATCTCTAAAACAACCAAAGAGATACACGTTATATACCTAGAAAACAGAACATAAACATCCATTTACAAATCAATTTTCTGCACTTTTTTCTACATCATTTTAATGCTCTTTCAACTTCAACCTCATCCCTATGAAAACTTATGAAATATTGATCATTATAAACATAAAAACGTTCCAACATATATAAAACACCATCTTATGATCATATACCCTCTAACTATTATCGTACATGCTTCATTCAACAAATCAAGAAGAGTAATGCTTTATACTTACTTGTTTAGCGTCAAAGTCTTCAAATCACTCTTAACCCTAGCCTCTCAGATATCATTCTTTCATCACCATTGTAGGGAGGAAAAAGGTTGGTTTTTATCGTCAAGGTGAAGGCATGAACATATGGAGTGGCAAGGTGAAGAATAATAACAAAACTTAATGTTGAAGGTTAGTGAAAAGAGAGTGTCGTATAGTGATGGAAGAAGAGAATAAAACATCAAAGAAGATGAAAGCATTTGGCCAAATGAAAGACAAAATTAAAGATGTCTTGCAAATGAAAATATCATGGGTAGGTGTGTGGCATGGCAAATGACACTAATGAAAGACAAAATTAAAGATGTCTTCCAAATCAAAATATCATGGGTAGGTGTCTGGCATGACAAGTGATACTTGTCACTTGCCACATTTTGCCACCTTATGGTCCCCAAATGGTCCTTTTAATAACTAGTTCATTTGTCCTCCAATTTCTACTCCAATTGTCTCCCAATTTTAAATGACACTTGTCAATAAATCATGTTGTCATTCATCAAATTTGCTACTACCATTTATCAATTGTTCTGCCACTTGGCATTTTTCCTAGTCTAAAAATACTCATAATTATAAGAAATTTCTCATATTTCACCAAAAATTATAAATCACTAATTATACACACCAACTCAATGTTTAAGACACATAATTCAGAATTCACATTATAATCATGTTAAATAACAATTATACCTAAAAAATGTCAAATGAGTGCATGTACAGTCATTAAAATGTGTGCAAGACAATCAAATTCATGTGTGTGTATGCTAACATTATGCATAAGTATGAAATGCATTTTTCTAACCTCTAATTGTTATTTCTCATTTACAAAAATCTAGGGTTCTAACCTTTAGTATGGAAACGGGATGTTATAGTTATGCTATGGATTGTTGGAGATTAGAAGCCCCTTGGAGACGAGAAAGTTACTTTTATGAGTTTAATCTGCAACCTTGAATAACTCGTGAAGGTGGCAAGGGCTTTCAGGAAAGTGTTGACAAAATCTAGTTGAGCTTTATAAATAGAAGAAGGTCATCTACAAAACCAAGGTTAGTTAGGCCTATTTTTTTGCATTTTAAATGATATCTAAATTTGGGATTGTGTTTCACTTCTTGTAGGATGATCGCATTAAGAATTTCAATGATAAGGATGAAAAGAAGGGGGATAAAGGATCCTCTTGTTGAAGACCCCTAGCAGCCTTAAAGAACTTGGTTAGGCTTCCATTGATGAGCATAGATAGTGAAGCCAAGGATATGCATTCTTTCAACCAGTTGATAAAAGTGTATCGAAATCCAAAAGCTTGAAGCATTGTCTATAGTAAAATCCTAATTGATGTTGTAAAAAGCCTTGTGAAAGTCTATTTTGAGTATAAAATTGGGACAGTAATTCAATCTAGACTGGCCATTGAGTAGCTCTTAAACAATAAGAACATTACGATTTGTGATGTAAGCACCCCTGATGCTCACTGATTAGAGGAGCAATAGCTTGTTTCAAACGATTGGGAAGGATTTTTTAAATAATTTTATAAAGAAAGTTGGGGCATGTTATAGGTCTAAAATCTCCAAAAGTGGAAGGCTAGAAGTTTTGGGTATTAAACAGAGGAAGGTGTGGTTGATTTCTTTAAGGAGCACTCCATCAGTAAAGAATTCTGGGACTGCATGCCTCACAAAGGGGCCAGTAATGTTCCATGAGTTTTAAAAGAAATAACCATTTAAACTGTCAGGCCCTGGGGCCTTCTTGTTGTCCATATCAAATACAACTTTCTGGATCTCATTATCATCAATAGGTTTAGTTAAAAGATCAAAGTCATGATTAGATACTTGATTCAGAGATAGGGAGTTTAGAGCAGTGAGTGAAGCACCTGAAGTTCCAGTTGTACCAAGGAAAGAGCTAAAATACCATATGGTTTTATCTCGTATATCATGGAAATTTGGAGTGGGCAGCAAGTTATGGAAGTGATGGAGTGAATCATGTTATGGTGTTTCCTTACTAGGATGGAATTGAAAAATAAGTGGAGCTTTGGTCTCCATCAGTTAGCCAATTAGTTCTAGCTTGTTGTTGGGGCAAGGAGATATGATTGTTGACATCATACAGGTAATGAGAAAGATTAATCTTCTTAAAATTCAGGAACATCATGTCAGTGGGCTTCAAGGATAGTGGTGATTGAATATTTTCAAGAACTAATTTGGTAGCTTGAATAGCTACCATGGTAGAGCCTTTCACAACCTGTAATAGCTTGAGTCCATGTTTAATGAACTTCAACTTCCGCATATAACAATACTTTTTTGTTCCAACATAAGATTGGTGTGTGCCTCTGCTATAAGCTTTGAAAAATTCAGGATTATGAACTAGATAGTTGTTAGAACGAAAGGGAGAATGTGTGATATATTTCTCGAACAAGTTGTCAATAATGATTGGGGTATAATCTAAAAATAGAGGTCTTTGAAGTTGATAAAGTTGTTAGGGTAAGTGTTTAACCAGATATCATTGACTAGTACACAATCAAGTTTCTTTCACATATTCCACACAGAAGATTGCTTATTAGACCAAGTGACGGAGTGTCCAATGAATTTTAGGTCAGTCACTCTAAGTTCATGAACACAATCTTTAAAGTAAATTGAATAATTCTTTAAGTTATAGTGGCCTTAAGCTTTAGTATGATAAAGAACTAAGTTGAAATCCCCACATATCAACCATAGTTTATCCATATTGCCTCCAATGGTATAGAGATTGTTCTATAAAAATCTTCTCTAAAAGTCATAGTTGTTGGCATAAATGAAGGAGGCAACAATAGTCTGATTGTTCATTAGAAAAAGTAAATGCAAATGCGTAGCTTAGTCGTTGGTGTATCTCATCCTTCTTATAACAAATAATAATTCTTCCAAAAGCATGGTGACTGTGGTTGGAAAGCACAGCCCATTGAGGGCCTAATATCTATAACTTGTTCAAATTCTCATATTTGATTTTGGTTTTAAGTAGAGCTACAAGCAGTGGTTTTTTATAAAAGAAAAAGTCCCTTAGAGCCAAAAGTTTTTAGGGACAATTTATTCCTACCACATTCTAAGTAAGGATGGATATATTAATAGGAATGGTTGGTGAGGCATTTATTTTTTCCCCTCTTGGATCTTCTTCAATTCACTATGCTAAATGATTCACTATAAGCGTGTTCTTGGGTGTGGGATTACTTAGTGGATGAGCTAACCATTGAAACATCAGAAGGTGTAGTATGGCATGTGATTGCAAGGTTACACACGCTAAGTTTTAATATTTATTAACCCTGGTAAATTTCGCAAGCGCACGAGTCATTCGCGTAGTACTTAAGGTATCGATCCCACGAGGAGGACTAAACTAGTCCTAAAATCTAAGGTTGTACTAAACTACAATAATTAAAAATGAATAACTAATGCAGAAAATAAACCAATCAAATAATTAATTTACGAGAATTAAATTTCGGAAATAATAAACAGTAACAAATCACACAACCCAATCCAAAATCAACCTAGGAACTACCAATTGAGAGAAAGGGGGTTTTAATTCAAAATTAATGACCATCTAATCAATTATGCAATTATTGAGTTACTGGGTTTAAACAGACCAATTTTAATAAGAATAATAGCCTGTTTGGTCAAGGGTAATAGAATACCTATTACCTATCTATTCCTACTTATTAGTTATTTTGTTCTTTGTTTGGATAAATGCTAACAAAATATCTACTCCTAAGATTACTTATTGTCGGATATGAGGGAATAGGTAAAGATCATAAGACCTAATCTTTACCTATTCCATGCACATCCGGAAGAGGTAAACATGTCTCTCTCACTTTTGGATAAGATCGTCCCTCCCACCGTATCCATTCTCATGCTTTTCTCAGTCATTGTTTGTTATTTGTTCTAGTCGTGATTCTCCAAGTAACTCACTGACAAATTTCTAAGGTATGTTAAAGAAATTTCTTCATCCCTCCATCTTTGTCTCTGTCTATGTGTTTAGGTTGAATCGAAGATGTTTCTTATGAGGTAAGTTATTCCATTCACGATCACCACAAGTACTCAAATGGGTAGTCTATCTTTTTTCTCCTTTTTCTCTTAGAATTGAAAAGATTTGATCTTTTTGTTTTCTAACTTCGATTTGTTTGCGGGTGTGTGTCCCTTTGAAAGGATCGAGTATGATAGAGGAGTGAACACCTTTACTCCTAAAGGCAGATTGTTTCAGGTTAAATCGGCTATTAAAGCCATCAAGGTAACTTGAGTTAGTTCTTGTACTTTATTTTTGTTAACCGAGTGTAATTTATGGTAATCTTATATAAATCATAATTTCATTTTAATTTGGCGTGGTAATCTTATGTCACAGATCAGCCACTCTATGTCCACAAACACAGAGCTCTCTATTTTCTCTCTAAGTATCTCTCTATCATCTGGCCTTAAAAAGAAGCGAAATTATGACTATTTCTCTAAATTTAGTTGTTGGCTTCAATTCAACGGTAACCATATTCTTTCTTTCTCTCTTTTTCTTTTATAATTTGGGTAATTTCAAAATTATAATAGAGTTTTTGTATGATTGAATTTGCCGATTTATATGTTTCAAACTAGTGGAAGGTTTAAAGAATTGTTTGTCTGGAAGTTGGGATTATTGAAGTGTTCTATATTTTGCACTGCATTTCTTGACCATATGTGGTATGCAACAATACCTAGGTCATCTAACTACAGGGCATCACATCGACTTGGAGTTGATACTGTTCTATAAAGTTTCCCACCTATCACCTTCTGAAATGGGTGTATCCTTGTAATGTTTAATGTGGATTGAGTATGCTTTCATAGTTTCATAAGATGTCAAATGATTCAAGTCCATGTTCAATATTTAACTACCGAAAAGACCTTTTACCATACTTGATATAAGTACACAAGTTGTAGAGTTCAAAAGAAATGAATTTAAACTAACTCTTGCACTGAAATAAGATATAGACATTACTTAAGTTTTTCTAATTATACAATCCTTTATTAGAAGTTGCAGGGCATGTACCAGCATACATCTAGATCTCCCAATGAAGCTTTAACACCAAAGCTGACATTCTTCACATCATTGGGGATTTCTGGCTCAAGCATACTGGTAAAGGGTAGAAGAAAGGGCTTGTGTGTTTTAATTGTAGAAAGCAATAATCTTAGTTATAAGGAGTCTGAAGATGTTGTTAATGCAATTTATGGTAATCAGATTTTAACTAGGAATCCCATATCCATAGATCCTGTTGTGGAAAGTAGTGGATCCCAGAATATAATAACAGTGAAATAGGACTTTAATCTTTTGGAACATTAAATGATTCTGCCATTTCTTCATAATTAAACCAGGAAAGAAAATCTAACTCACCATCAACCCCAAAAGGGAACTGATGACTGTAAAAGAGAGATTATGGGCTTCCAGGTTCATAGTTGTTGTACAAAATCCAAGGCATCAAAACCAGAGATTGGAAGAAATGTATTGGCTGTTCCGAAGGCAAGTGATAAGGGGAAGAAAAGGTCTAGTCTCCCTAAAGCCCCCATAAATTTGTTTGATGATAGCAAGTGAGGATTACCTAAGGAGGGTTAGACATTTCAGTTCCTAGGGGGTTATGATCTATTTATTATTGCCTTCTCATTTGTCTTCATCAGCACAGTTATATTTGCAATAGCTTATATTGTCTGGAACTCTGGTGCAATCTATTTTAATGAGTATTAAGGCAGAGTTTAACTAAATTCTTCATGAAGGTGCTTTAGCTAAATTCTTGATGAAGGTGCTTGACTTTCTTATCTTTGGCATGGTTAGTATTAAAGTGCAAGTAGGCCAAAGACGTAAACTAACGTGGAAGGAAATGTGTGATCATCAGTTATATAGTGAACAAAATTGCATCAATACACACCAAATCCATAGCATTATGTAGATCTGTCTAGTTCTTGTATGTTGTATTACTTGAATATCATGATAAATATACTTCTTATATCTCCTTAATTTTTAATAAAGGAGAAGTTTAATTTATCCTTAATCACAAAATGAATATTTATTGCTACGGGTTCAAGTCCTTCCTTAAATAATTAGAACTCCATTTCAATATCTAATTTTTGAAGCATTGAATTTGTTAATCTAAAACAATAAAATGGATTAATAAAATTAATAATAATCAAAATAATAATAATTATTAGAAAATTAATAAGAATAACAATAAAACTAATAACAATAATAAGGATATTTTGGTCTTTTTGTTAGTTATTCCTTTATCATTCCAAGTTTATATTTTCAAACCAAACACTGGCATAAAAATTCTTTATCTATTCCATTCCTTGGACTAAATAAAGTAATACTCATTCTATTTTATTCCTCATCTTTTCTATTCCTAAGAATAACTATGTTATTCCTTATCTATTACATTCCTTGAACCAAACAAGTCATAAGAGTAATAAAACTTTCCTTTGAATTCTTCCCTAGTTAAGATAGCTTCTGAATCTAAGCTAATGGTGTCATAAAAGAATTAGAACCTCCCCTTGTAATTCCATATTGCTAATGAGACAATTGTCATTATCGTCTAACATCGTAGTGATTTTATTTATATTATTCCTCTTTAGTATTACCCTACGATAAAACTTAGTATTCTTTTCTCCATCCTTAAGTCATGTAACTCTAGCCCTTTGTTTCAGTAAGGAGTCATTGTTGGACCCCATTTCTGGAGCCCAACATCAGACGTGGGATCGTGAGGCTTGAGCGTGGAGTAGGGCTTATAATTTGGAAATTTAAAAGAAAACTCCTTCGGAAACAAAGGCGGGCTTCGCCGTGGCGAACATATTGGAAAATCCCCTAGCCCCTTTAGGAATTTTACGCTGCAACGAACATATTAAACTTCGCCGCGGCAAGCCCGAAATTTTATTTTTGCCACGGTGACCTCTTGGTCTCGCCGCGGTAAACATATGTGAGTAAACGTCACTGACATTTCGGGTGAATTACGCGCGAAAACCCTGTAGACTGAATCCTCAACCCAAATGTCCTATCTTACTACATGCAAACTTAAAATTTTCAACCACATTCATTTGTACAGCCCAAAAATGGAAATTGATAAGAACTTAACCACAAACAAACTCTCAAAATCTTAATCTCATTTCCAAAATCGAATACTTTGTAAAAACATAAGGAGAATCATATACAAAACCAACACATACTTCATTAATATCAAAAATAGGAGTTTTACAATGCTTTAATGGACATTTTGAGTCCCCTTACAACATAATCCAAAATACAAAGTTTATAAAAACTAGAATCGCTCAAAATGCAACTAAAGCATTGTTTTACATATCTAACGTAAAAAACTAACAAAATAAAACATCCAATCTGGAGTGATGCCTTGACTCTTGACTACTCGATCTCTTGCTCCTCACCTAAAGATGAGATAGATTTGGGAGGGGGTGAGCTTAAAGTTCATGGATAACAGGTTTATAATCAAGAAAAAAGCAAAAACCATTTTCAAAACTCATTACCATTATACATTTTAGAAACTATAGTAATTTTGCATGAAAATCACCAAACACTTATTTCTCAAAATTCTTACTTTATCAAACAATTCATGAGCAATTATAAATCATGCATGCATCAAACTTGCTAACATTTCAAAAATACGTAAGCATATCAAAATGGTTTGGGTAAATCCATGAACATGACGAACTACACATTTCCATTTAATGGTCCTGTGTAGTCATAAAACTTGACGTACTATCGTAATTCCACATGGTGGTCTTATGTAGACGTAAACATGAGGGAGTCGATGAAAGAGCTCTGTGCCACTAGGGGGCAGGCAAGAGAAGCCTTTTTTTGGTCGACGTGCACGTGACATTCTTGAACGGATTACACCAAACCCACATAATATGTAATTCATGAATCAGAAGCAGTTTGCCCAAATGGCACCTTGTTGGAAACTTGTTTTTCATGCATATGAGATATTTCAAAAAAAACATTTCCGAAAACCTGATTTCATAAAATGGCATCTTTTCAAAAAGAATTATTTTCAAAATCTTTTCATAAATCATCAACACAATTCATGTAGCAATCATATAACAATTTCACAATCCAACCAAGAG
>JAOTAY010060924.1:0-18454 GCA_025629805.1 Erythroxylum baracoense | reverse complement strand
AATTATTTATTAATGTTTAATTATATTTTTTATAAATAATAAGTAATCTAAAAATAAAAAAGGAGAAACACAAATAAACATAATATTATTTAATATTAATTTTTTGATTTAAAATGCTAATATAGTATCCATGTGAATGATAATTTTCAAATTAATTATAATATATTCAAATATTAAGTAAGCTAAAAATACATTAAAAAATTTAGAAAATTTACCTTTAAATTATCACTCAGAACTCAAAAGTCAGAACCGTGAAAATTCTTTCTTGTAAATTTTGAGTTGGAGTATCTTATATTCGTATATTGATAGACATAAAAGAATTAGAGTGTAAATTGCTTCAAATGAATTTATAAGAAGCTAAAAAGTTGAAGTTAGTTTGGAAGCTCAAAAGATTACGTAGTATTATGAAAACGATCTCCACTCAGAATTGATTCATTCCTTCGCTGCAACCATTAATTAGCAATTAATGCTCTTCGTCATTTAAAAGAGAGTTAACGTTAGTTTGGAAGATGAAAAGATTACATAGTTTTCATGATCTTCACCAAAATTGTTTCATTCCTTCTCTGTAACCATTAAGTAGCATTTAATGCTCTTCATCCACTAAAAGCACGTTAGAAGGTTAGAGTAGGTGGGCTCCTAATGGAGTGAGGCCCTGGGCAAGTGCCCTGGCTACCCCTACCCAAGCCCAGGACTGCATATTGATCATTACCTATATTGATTAGTTTTATTTAATGCGCATTTTATTCTATAAAACTTTTAGCTACATAATCTATTTGCAAGTCAAGCCCATTAGTATATAACACGTGCATTCAACTTATGCAATTTATTTGAATCAATTCTTGATAAATATATCAGAAGCAATAAACATCAAAAACCATATTTGCTAAATCGATGCTGCTTAAGAGACATTTAAACAAATGTTTAGGTTTCCTCCGTACATACTTACTGCAAGCAATACATTTTTCTCGTACTAAAAGATATTATCTTTTTGTAATTTTTAGGTGACTATTAAAGATCAATGTCTCTACTTAACATTCTCAAACACTAGTGTTACCTTCCATCAACTTCTCCATCACAATTTCCTTCCCTACGATTTTACTCTAAATGTTCATACACATACAGAGATAATAGATCATGCCTATATCAATACATTTTGCTCTAAAAAAGTCCCTTAATTTCTTCTATCTCTTTATCTGTATATAACATAAAAATGATGCTCTTGTTATTTTGCATTAGAGTACATAAATCTTTATGCCTTGTCTAGTTCAGAATTAAAAACCATTAGTTAGTACATAGTAACATATATCAGACATCTCAAACGCATTACATCTTAATAATGAATTATTGACAAATCGTGCACCCAATATATATATATATATATATTGACAATGTACATGTAATAATTCACTAGCTACTTATTTAAAATAAATTGTTTATTACGCTAATAAAATTGTTGGAAGGTGTGGTGAAACCTTACCTCTTAAACTTGACAAGTCCCTTTCTCTTGTACTTGCTTTACAAGTCCACTTTATGCTCTAATGGCTCTAAATAGCTTGAATTTGCATTTTCTCGATATTGTGAGCAGCTACCAGAGTGACCTAATTCACACCCCAAATCCTAAGCCTTATGAATGGTGGCTCAAAGAGATAAGAACATGAGCGAGAACTTAATTTTTTTGGAAGAGCCTTACGTGTGAGAGGGAGAAGCTTTTGCATGCATTCTTTCTTTTGCAACTTATGCAGAGAAATAAAAAAAAGGTTAGACATTCCCACAAGTAACCACTTACTTGTTAGCTTTGTCTTCCTTATAAGACCAAGCTTACTTGTCCACTTTGGTTTTCTTGTGCCAACGTGGACACATTATATTATTTTATTACATCTCCTACTTGTACACATTGGCAACAACATATGTTCCATTGGCAACACATGCTTGAGAAAGAACAACACATGTCTATACGTAGTAATAAATGTTTTGTTCATAGCAACTCATACTTTATTTCTAAACCTCAAATATTCATTCTCACTATTATACAGGAGGTGGAGCGTGCGATCATACAAGAAGTGAGGATCATTACATTAAGTCACCATCAAACTAACGTAACGTCACTCAAGATCTTGTTATACCTAAAATCATTTCTAATCATACTAGATTTTGCATTTTTGATCCCTCTTTTAACAAAGAGCTATGCAAAATCCCATAATGTATTTATACTCATGGTTACCATATAGACAACTCATGCCTATCGATAACTAATGTCTTTGTAACTGCCGAGCAATGAGTCACAAATAACTTGTGTGATATCAAAAAGATTTTTCCTTAGACACTCATGTCAATCCACAAAGTCTTGGCTGCTTTCCTGGTCATACCTCACTAGACCGCATCATTCCTGGCCCTTGGATAATATGTTAAAGTAGCAATACCAATTCTCAACTTAATGACATAGATCAAAGTTCCAAAGGGTATAGAAGTGGGACTAGATATCCATAAGGCTCACACAGAGATGAAGAAGGGACCTATTCATCACTCTTTTATTTGGTCTTCTCAAACATATGTAGCATGAAGTGCATGTTATTGTGGAGCTCCCACAAAGGATTTGTCATGCTTTAAATAACACCAACATAACACAGCCAAATCACTCTAAAAAGTGACCAACTTGAGCCACCATAAACTCAAATCCAGCTTCATACAGGCTACATAGATACACTTTTCATGTTCGACTAAACAAGTCTCATCTTAGCACTCAACTAAGGCGACATACAAAATCCTTAATCACGCCACAGTAATTAAAGAGATTGCCTATCATTTTTTACCTTGCAATACTTTGTCTCATCTCACTCACTATCATAGCACTGGGGCGTTGTTCTTGTGTGAGAGAGCAATATCAAGCTTGGCTACAATGTTTAGATTGTGCCATTTTCAATTAAACCTTAATTTACTATGTAAATTCACATAATATTAAAAATGAAAAACATATTTCATTAATGCATAAGTAAATGTACAAATACATCAAATCCTCATCAAACTTAAACCCCTAATATGCTTTTGAAAAGCATCTCTAGTAATTAGTAAAAGGATCAGCTATCATATCTCTCGTAGAAACATGCTTTAGGACCTCATATCCTTGTTCAATGATATCACAGATGAAGTGGTACTGAGTATCTATATGCTTTATCTTTTCATGATACTTCAGGTCCTTTGCATCTCCGAGGTACATGCAAAATACTCGGACTATATAATGGACAATGGCATGCATTGTTGTTTCTTGCTACACCTCCAAGAATGAAAGCATATCCCGATATGGACTTTTGCTCATTTTTATCAACATGTCTATAGGCATCACTATATCCAACCAATTTGAAGCTCCCACCTTGATAACACAAAGCCACGTTAGTGGTTCCTCTTAAATATCTAGGTATCCTTTTGAACGCTGCCTTATGCACAGGTCCAGGATTACTTTGATATCTACCAACCATCCCAACTGAAACGCATATGTCGGGTTAAGTACACAACATAGCGTACATTAGACTACCGACAACGCTTGCATATGGCACCTTAGCCATTAGCTATTTTTCTTCCTCTATATTAGGACATTGATCCATACTTAGGTATAGGCCCTTCTCCGTTGGAGTGTCAATAGGTTTGCAATTATGCATATGAAAATGTTCTAAAATCGTATTAATATAGATTTCTTAAGATAAACTCATAAATCTCTTAGAACGATTCCTCGAGATCTTAACCCCGAGCACATAATCTGCTTCACCCATGTCCTTCATTTCAAAAGTAGAGGACAACCACTTTTGAGTGGCAACAATCATCTGTATATCATTCCCAGCTATCAAAATATCATCTACATATAAAGAGAGAATCAGAAACACATTCTCTTGTCTCTTTATGTGTACATAATGGTCCTCTTCAATCATTGCAAAGCCTACCGATGTAATTAATTGATGAAATCTAAAATACCATTGCCTAAATGATTGTTTCAGGTCATAAATGGAATGTCTCAAGCGACACACTTTGTGCTCTTGTCTGTTGCCCGAAGCCCAACAAGTTGATCCATATAGATCTCTTCATTTATTTCTTAATTCCATCTGGAACAAATCCAAATCTAAATGTGCAATAATAGCTAGGATAAGGCGAATAAACACAAATCTCACCACAGGAGAAAATGTTTCATCATAGTCCACACCCTCATTTTGAGTGTAACCTTTTGCCACTAATCGGGCCTTATAATTATCAATTGATCCATCTACCTTGCGCTTAACCTTCAAAACCCAGTTGTTTCTAATGGTTTTGAGCCTAACAAGTAGATTGACTAAGTCCTACACATGGTTCTTAGCTATGGATTCCATCTCGTCTTCCATTGCTGTAAGCCATTTACTCGAAATTGGTGAATTCATTGCTTCTTCAAAAGAAGAAGCTTCATTAGCATCAACAGAAATGCTCAAGAAGGACCCACCTTCTATTTCAAAGTGCCTACGCGGAACATTTCCGTGTTGGCTCCTACGTAATTCTGGAGACTAAGACTCAAGTTCTATGCTCCCACTGACCTTAATAGTCATCAAAATGAATTATGAATCCAAATCCATTTGGGCACTTCGTCTTAATGTTCCTCTAACTCAAAGAGCTCAAGACTTTGTTTGATCTCACCAATACTAGGGAAATCATCCTCCAAAAAATCCACATCTCAGGATTCAACCTCAATGAGCCCTCAAAGATGTTCATCACATAGCCCTTAGAATGCTCACAATATCTAATAAACACACATTTATTAGCTCTAGGTCCTAACTTCCCAAACTTATGAAAAGAATGGTGAACATAACCAGCAGATCCCCATAGCCTTAAGCCTTCCAAATTAGGCTTATCTCTATTCCATAACTCATATAGAGTAGTCAGGACAGACTTAATAGGCACTCGATTAAGGATGTATGTTGTAGTCACAAGGGCATTTCCCCAAAACTTAATCAGGAGGTTGGCTTAAGCCATCATCGACCTATCCATATCTAATAGAGTTCGATTCTTTCTCTCTGCAACTCCATTTTGTTGCGGAGTTCTAGGAATCGTTAACTGTCGATGTATTCTCTTATTCTCACAAAATTCTCTAAATTGATCAGAAAGATACTCTCGGCCTCTATAAGTACAAAGAGCCTTAATGCTTCTCTCTTTCTGATTCTCAACCTCAACTATAAAGCGTTTGAAACAATAAAAAGCTTCTGAGCGGTGAAAAAACATAAATACTAAGCCATAACATGAAAAATCATCTACGAATGTGACAAAGTAAGTCGCACAATTACGCGCTCTCACATTCATAGGCTGGTAAATATTAGAGTGGATCAACTTTAGAGGATACGAAGCCCTCTTAGCCTTACCAAAAGGCTTTCTACTAGCCTTCCCAGCGAGATAAGGCTCACAAATGGGAAGATTCATTTTGGCAAGAGAGTCCAATAACTCTCCTCTAACCAATCTGGACATTCTATTTTGTCCAATATGTCCTAATCAAACATGCCATTTAACAGACTCAAATTCAATATCAACAAAAAAGAAGTAGCAACATGAGCAAAATATTTATGAGATTTAGATACATCTTCTAAGTCCATCATAAATAAGCTATTACAAAAGTGCCCATGGCTATAAAGGGTATCATCAAAATAAATGGACACGCCATTCTTACTAATAAGAAAAGAAAAACCCAAGTCTACTAGTGTCGATACTGAAAGTAGATTACATCGAATATTGGGTACATGAAGCACATCATGTAAGAGCAGTTTGCATCTACTGTGCAAAGTAAGTTGGTAGGTTCCTCCATTAAGGACCCTCTTCTCCGCTCCATTTCCCATTGTTGCAAAATGTTTACCCATCGGCAATCGATGGTAATTTAAAATCTTACACGACTGCAGGTCATGTGTTTTGTCGCTCTTGTATCTACAACCCAATCATGGAGAGAATGAGCAAAAAATGCATGTGTGCAAACAAAGGCACGTATAAAAGAAAGTAAGGACAAACCTCACAGGGCTCAGCACACTCCTGAGCAAAGTGTCCCTCCTTTCTACAGTTGAAGCAAACGAGTTTGGACTTATCATTCTTGCCTCGTGTTTTCCTCTACGACATTTGACGACTTGCCCTTCTTAAGGCCCTTAGTTCTTAGCTTTTCTCTTCTTACGTTTAGGGCCATCACCCTTGCGCCAATTTTGTGCAACTAATGTAACGACACTGCAGTTTACATTTCTGTGCTCTGCCTCAAACTCTAATGGCAAGAAATGTCATCAAAGGTCTTAATGACCTCATTATAAGTAAGGACCAATTTCACTTGTCCCCACGAGGACTCAGGAACTGACCTAATGACAGCTAGAACTTGCTGCTCATCTATGAGATCATAACCTGCTACCTTCATTTCTCTAATCATAGAGGACATCACCTTAAGATGTTTAGTTATGTTATGCTTAGGGTCCATCAAGTATTGATTGAACCTAAGTGTAAGGCACAAAGCCTTGTGGCTGTTGTCCCTTCATATTTTAGGCGCGATTATTCTCACATCTTCATAGTAGTTGGGTAGTTCTCAAACTCCCTAATAAGGTCGTCGTGTATGCAAGCTATCAACGTAAAGCACACACTTCTATCCTTCTTTTGCCAAAGGGCATAAGCCTGATGCTGGGCCAAATTTCCAGTCTCAAGTGGGCTCATTTTGGTGATTAGATGGTCGAGCAACTCATGCCCATTGAGAAGGTACTGAACCTTCCCATACCAGATGTCATAGTTTTTAACATTAAGTGTCCTCCCTTGGTTATCTCAATAATTGAATTGTTGGTTGCCATTTTACTACATCATTGCACAGGTTTAATTAAGGCACATATCTATTTATGCTAATCTCAATTAGTTAGTTCAACTCCCATTTGCATTATCAATTCGAAAATTTCGCAAACTTGCTAGTTAGTAGTAATCATCACTAACAACATAAACAGTATTAAGCGCCTAATTGTATTTAGCCCAATGATTAATTTTAATTAAATTATGGGTAACACATACACTAAATATAGCATCAAGCATTCATTAGTGAGTCTCACTCTAAGACTCCATTGATATTTTGGTGCCTAATGTCCAAAAAAAATTTATATGCTTAGAATTAGTGTGAAAATTCATCGCCTTAGAAAGCCTCAATATTAATGATACAAAACATTAATAATTACAATGCAAATCCTATTACATCATTCTAATGAAAAATATTAAATGGGGATGTCACACCTTCTTCCTTGTGCATAAAATTATTTTGGAAAACATACATCACACAATATTGGCACTAATTCAAAATATCAGTACATCTTAATTTAATATATGTCCATTGGATTAATTAACAATTAGTCATATAGACAAATAATTAACCAATTTATTCCTAACATAAATAATAATCATTTAATAAATAAATGAAATAAATAATAAAATACAACTCATAAAATATATGAAATGCATCATAAATTCGTTAATATAATACACAATTATCAAGCATGAATAACCAAAAAAAATTTCACTTATGTAATTAAGTAAAAATTTAAATTAGGCTAACAAATAACTCAAAATTTGAAAAATTTTAATAAATGGCCCTTTGGGTGGCCCCACGCACCCCCAAGGCCCAAGTGAGACGCGGCTGTGTAGCTGCGAAAAACCCAAATTTTCTAGAAATTCTAGTCTTTCATGGCTACAATGCCTACTTTTGGCTATTGTTTCTCACTCATTTTAACTATGATTCGAACATATAATATACAGTTAGAAAGATAATGTGACAAGGAACATATCCATGAGCATATCTCATGCAAAACAGTATTATAATAATTCAAAAATGGGCCTAAACTTTCGGGAAACACATGCCACGAATGAACACATTCATATTAAACCCAGATTTTCCAAATTTCATAGCCACGATGCCCATTTCAGGCTATTGCTTCGCACTCATTTTAACTCCAATTCGAGCATATACTATACGGTTGGAAAGATAATGTGATAAGGAACATATCCATATACATATTTCATGCAGAACAGTACTATAATAGGTCATAAAATGAGCCTAAACTTTCAGGAAACACATATATGAACCAGAAATTCATCATGCAATATCTCACTCAATTCAAATTTATTTTTCACCAAATTTTAGGTACAAGTTTCTGACATTATAAGGAACATATCCATGCTAAAATTTCAATCTAAAACAAAGCACACAAAAATTTGCCATTGATGGCCATGTTACACATGTATGAACAAATTTCAACATATATGGCATATTATTCTCATTTGCCACAATTTCAAGGACAAATGCAAGCTATACTCGCTCTGAAACCAATGTTGAAAGGTGTAGTGAAACGTTATCTCTCAAACTTGACAAGTCCTTTTCTTTTGTGATTGCTTTATAAGTCCCTTTCTCTTGTACTCTAATGGCTCCAAGCAGCTTGAATTTGCCCTTTCTTGATGTTGTAAGTAGCTACCAGAGTTACTCACTCTAATTCTCACCCCAAATCCCAAGCTTTGTGAATGGTGGCTCAAAGAGATAAGAACATGAGGGAGAACTCAATGTTTTTTGGGAGAGCCTTAAGTGTGAGAGGGAGAAGCTTTTGCATGCATTCTCTCTTTTGCAACTTATGCAGAGAAATAAGAAAAGGATTAGACATTCCCACAAGTAACAACTTACTTGTTAGCTTTGTCTTTCTTGTAAGACCAAGCTTACTTATTCACTTTGGTTTTCTTGTGCCAATGTGAACACATTATATTATTTTGCCACAAAAATAAATTCAAATTCAGATTTAATCAGTAATAAACTTATATGCAACGCTCAAAACTTCATATTTATCAAGACGAAATCTTTAAAGAATATGAGAATTTGAGCTCCTCACTTTGTGAGGGTCAAAAGAAGATCATCAACATCAATTGTACGTAGCCTTCTCTTTATATTTTTACAAAGAATTTATTTTTATGACTCTACCCTGTGATCTTCTAGTCATAAAGGAGTAACTTTATCAGTTAACTTCAATATATGTTATAAAGGAAATTATCGTTGATTCGTTTCTACATGTGCATTTAAATTGGCTAGGATACACACTACTGACTAACTCAGGAATTTCATTTATTTTCCTTTTGATCTTTTTTGGTATTATATGTTTGAAAATTTATACAACGTTTTGAGTGAAGCATTCAGAAACCTTGGTTGGTTTGTTTCTAGTTTTATTCCGAAAAACAAATTTCTTCGTGATTTATTGGTAATTATTGTATTTGTTTCAAGTTGTTGGTCATTGAACTTAACCGTGATGATTTTAGAAGAAACAATGACTGTATGTCAAGAAGATTCCACTTACTCTGAACCACCTGGCATATCAAGAAATTCCTTATTCACAAACCTCAAAGTTAACTAATAAAAGTCAATCCACACAAGTACAACTACCATCGTTTATCCTATAACATTCGGACCACAAGGCTGAAGTTAACTTGTAAAACGATGCCAACTAGTAGGAAACCTTTTGCTTATAGGTAACAACAAACTTCAATTATTTCTTTCTTTTCTGGTGCCAAAAGTATAGGGCAAATGAAGAGTATGCTTCAAAAAGCATCTGCATTCCTGGTGCAATGCATTGTGGCAAGATGATTTGTGAGCTAAAGTGATGAGATTTAAGCTTTCTTTTTTTTTATGTCATTAGGCCTCTCATAATGCAACAATGATAAGACATCAGCAAGAGGGTTGGCTAAACTTGCAAAATGACACCAGAAGCACATATAGAAAGATGAGGCCTTGATGCTCTATTATAATATTGTATATAAAAGGTGGAAGGACAATAAGGTGAGTCGAAAGAGTCACAAGGATAACTTGTACACCCACATTGATTAGTAAGGTTCCAGCTTTCTTCTGCAGAAAAAAAAAGCAAGAATGGTTGCTTGTCATGTTCGTTCAATCAGCTTGCCTTCAGGTCCCATCCGTTGAACTCAAAAATTGAGGAGAGACTACACAAATTAAAGGCATATGAAAAAGTAGAGATCTTATGGTTCGGGTAAGTTTAACCCTTGTTAACCACAGAAACAACAGTCATAAGCAGACAAACTGATTAATATGAGCAATAAATACAACCTAAAAATTAGGTTGAAGAGGATTGAAAATAAGGTTGAGGATCGTATATAAATAAGCTTCATTGTAGATAAATCAGAGTAATACTACAAACCTAAAGAAGAATAGAAAGTAAATAAAAAGTTGGTTGACTTACCCCAATTTTAATGAGAACAAGTAGCTTAATTTTCATACAACCCAAATTTGTAAAAACCCCAATTACACACCATATGAAAAAGACAAGAACAATGAGTAGAAACAATGAAAAGCAAAATATAGAATGAAATTAATGTCAAAATTGAATGAGCAATACCCCTATGAGTTTTGATTATAGGAGGCTTACGCATATAGAAGAAAAGTTAAAAGAACAAGTATTGTAAAACTCTAAAGGGCAGTTCGTTCGCACGGAAAAATAATACTAAGAATGGAAATGAATATAGTGAGGAATGTGAATAGATATAATCATTATAATTATGATTGTTAGTTAAGAAGAATAAATGATTACTATTATCATTAATAGTGGTTGGTTTGTTACAAATATTGAGAAATAAAATTTTGTTAAATTTTTTTCACATCAAATTTTAATATATTTTAACTAATTATATTTAATTGCTAAAAAAGAGAATATATAATTAATTATATTGTAATTAAGTATATTTTAGTTAATTATAATTAATTAATTAATTAATTATATTGTAGTTAATTAATTATATTGTAATTAAGTATATTTTGATTAATTATATTGAATTAATTAATTAATTATATTACATTTAATTAATTAATTATATTTAATTTTTTAAAAAGGGAAGAAGTATGTCACAGGCGTGACAGGGAGTGTCATGCCGGTGACACTTGTTGCAAACCAGGAATGAAACTCATTCCTCTAATATATCAGAGGTGCCGATGATTCCCTGAAAATCAGATATCTCCTACAATTATAATATAAAAAGCAACCACATGTATTCATTCCATATCCATTGATTGATTCCCAAACTCATGAACCAAACACCCCTTAAATTTCATAAAACAAAAGTTGCTATTAGAGATTGATGAATCAAATGCCATGGAGAAAACAATTCACAAAACAAAAAATCATCCCAAACAAAATAATTATTTAACATCTCCTAATAAGACTTCCTAAATTCAAGAACCAAAAGCACAAGCTTTGTTTTCCCAGAAAATAAGAGAAACAAACAAACTACAAAGAAATGGTGAGAAAAAGAACTCGCTTGGCTACATTTCCTCTTTAGAGTGATGCTTAAATAAATGAAATATCCAAAAGAGAAACATGATGAGAACAATAAAAGGTTTAAGAGAATCAAGAGGTTTCACTTCTATACCTTACCTTAAATTGAGAATACCATCACTAGTTATGAAGAATACCATGGCTAAATTAAAACTATACTAGACTTTTATACTTCTAATACCATTACTAGGAAAAAATACTACCACCTATTACAAATAACTCACATGTGCACCTTAAAATGAGATACCATCACTTTATTATTAAGATAAAATGAAACAATATCAAATTTTCATATATCCAACATCACGTTTATGTATAAAAAAATACCACCACCAATGATAGATAAGTCATACATTCACCTTAAAATGAGAATACCATCACTGAGTATAAAGAATATCATAATTCAATTAAAACTATATAGACCTTCATACATCTATTATCATAATTAAAGAATATATGAGGATTTCATATATCCAACACCATGTATATGTAAAAAATTATTACTGCTTATAACAAATAAGTTACATATTCAATTTAAAATGAGAATACCATTATCGAGTATAAAGAATTACTATACTAAAATTGTATACATCCAATACCATATCTATATGTAAAAAATACCACCACCTATCACCCATAACAGATAAGTTACACTTTCACCTAAAATAAAAAAATCATCATCAAGTAGGAAGGATATCATGACTCAATAAAAACTATATCAGACCTTCATACATCCAATACTATGATTATTTACAATAAAAATACCATCATTTCCACCCATTATAGATAAGTGAAATGTTCAACTTTAACTAAGAACACCATTACCAACTAGAAACAATGTCATAGGTGAATCAAAACTATAATGATCTCCATATGTCTAATACCATAATAATGTACAAAAAATAGCACCACCTATAATAGATAAGTCACACCTTGACCATATTATGAGAATACCATCACCAAGTAGGAAGAATATTATGCCTCAATAAAAACTATACTACATCTTCACACATATAATTTTATGCTTATATTAAAGAAAACCACGGGGAATACATGCGCCGATAGTCTGGCAGCTGAAGCTACGCATGTTCACCCAGGGTTGCACATTCTTATAGATCCTCCGGCCTCCACACTGCCATTTTTAGCTTCTGATTGGAGCCGCACTTTGTATCGCCGGGGTTTGCCCGCCAGCTGACCTAGTTTAGTCGCGTCTTTTCTGTTTATTTTCCCTTGTATTCAAAAAAAAAAAGAAAACCACTACCCACTTGAGATAAGTCAATGTTTAGTTTAACATGAGAATTCCATCACTCAGTATAAAGAACACCATGCTTAGTTAAAACTACACAAGACCTTCATATGTTTAACATCATACTTATGTACAAAAAACCACAACCTATAATAGACAAGTCAGACGTTTAACTTAAAATGGGAATATTATCACTTAGTCCAAAGAATATCATGCCTCAGTTAAACTATAACAAACCTTCATACATCTAATACGACATCTTTGTTCAAAAGATCTCACCTATGATAACTGATAAGTCACACATTCACTTTACAGTGAGAATACCATCACTCAGTATGAAGAATAGAATGCCTACATTTAGACTATACCAAACTTTCATATATATGTTCAAGAAACACCACCACTCGTAACAAATAAGTTATACAACCTTAAAATGACAATAATATCACTCAGTATAAAGAATATCATACCTAAATTGAAACTATATAGGCTTTAATACATTTAATACCACTGTTATGTTCAAATATTACCAGCTCACTTCAAATAAGTCATAGGTTTACCTTAAAGTGAGAATACCATCACTTAGGACAAAGAATATCATGGTTCAGTTAAAACTATACCAAACCTTATATATCCAATATCAAGCTTATATATATATAATACAACAATATATAACAAATAAGTCATATGTTCACCTTAAAATGGGAATAACATTACTTAGTACGAAGAATACCATACCTCAGTTAAAACTATACTAGACTTCATACATCTAATACCACTCTTTTGTTAAAAAAATACCACCACCCACTTTAGATAAGTTGCATGTTTATCTTAAAATGAGAATATCATTACCTAATACAAAGAATAACATGACTCTACTAGACCTTTATACATAAAATACTACTCTTATGTTAAAAAAATACCACCACCTATAAGAAATAAGTTACATGTTCTCCTTAAAATGAGAATATCATCACTTAGCAAACTTTCATACATCTAATACTACTCTTATATTCAAAAAATACCACCACCCATTTTACCCAAGTCACATGTTCACCTTAAAATAAGAATCTCATCACTTAGTATGGATAATTCTATGGTTTAGTTAAAACTATACCAAACATTTATACATCCAATATCATGCTTATGCACCAAAAAATATCACCATCAATAACATATAAGTTACCCGTTCACCTTAAAAAGGGAGTACCATCACTTGGTATAAAGACTACCATACCCCAGTTAAAATTATGCCGGACCTTCATACATCTAATACCAAGCTTATGTTCAAAAAATACCACCACTAGTAACAGATCCGTCACACATTCACCTTATATGGGAATAATATCACTTAGTATGAAGAATACCACGCCTCAGTTAAAACAATCTAAAACTTTATATATAAAATGCCATGCTTACGTTCAAAAAAATTCCATCACTTATAATAGATAAATTATATGCTCACCTTCAAATGATAATATAATCAATCGGTACAAAGAATATCATGCCTTATTAAAACTATACTAGACCTTTGTCCTATACCATACTTATGTTCAAAAATACTACCATCGATAGTAGATAAGTAACACATTCACTCATATATATTAAATTGCTTCATACATGAAATATCATGCATATATTAAAAAATACCAATGCCTATAACAAATAAGTTACACTCTTACCTTAAAATGAGAATACCATCATTTTAATATTAAGGTAAGATGTCTTAATTAAAAAAAATACCATATCTGATTAGATTTCATATAACAAATTTGTAAAAAAAAATTGCAGGTTTTGTTGAGACCAAGTAACAAGTGTAAAGGTCCCATGTTATGGTTTAAAATTTTAATGGTATAATATAAAGTAAAAGGATGGGTACACAATTAGGCATCAATCTATGACTATTAATAGATTTGAGCAACACCGTTAAATACAAGGTCATGTGGTAAGCCATCTTTTTGGTATAAAATTTTAAGGAATAAATGTTAATGATATAGTTTGACACATGAATTTTTATAAAATTGTATTTTTCCATAATTATATTGCACAAATTTTTTTTACACGAATATATAATCAAACGTGTTCTTGTTACCCTTTATTACCAAACAATGTACATATATTAATATATAATTGTGCACTAAAATATGTAGATTTAATGTTTGGTTTGACACCATTACCTATACAATTATGTGTTTAATTGTGTTGTTGTTACAAATATTGAAGGCACCATTTGGAAAGATATCGATTGATACACAACCATTTAGCAAACTGCGTAATTTATAGTAATTCGCAATTGTAAGGGTAATAAAGGAAAGTTCATAAAGGTTCCTTAAGAAGCTTTGAAAATAGGCCTTCTAGTCAAGTATCATGGTTAAATTTCTATTATATAAGGGTAAGTATGTAATTTACTTTGTGTAAAGCTTTCTTCAGATGATGTGTGAATAGCTCCGGACATTTAGTTATTTCATTTATTTATTGCACATTATGGAACCTGAAATTAAGCAACCCTAATTTCTTACAATCACTCTTACACATTGCCAATTTGTTCGTAAACAACAAGGTTTTGGAGTGTTAATTATTACTCTCATTTAAAAAACCAAAGTAGAAATGGCAAGCAATCAATGTCATTCCTATCTAGCTAATTATGTTATTGGCCATTTATATGTGTATACATTGATTCTGTATTATACATGTTTGGTATGAAGATGGATACAATGTGGTGTTGACAATTTAGGTTTTTATGGTATTAGATTTGTTTCTGTTATATATAGCATATCTCGATGACGTTTTATTGGGAGATATCATATTATTGTAATGAATATGTATGATAATTTTTAATTGGCTTATGTTGGCATTAATGTTCTTATTGTTAGAGTCCAGAAAAGAAGGATAAAGTTATAATTAGAGCATCCTCTCCTCCTCAAGAAGGAAAGAATGTCAAGAATGCGAAAAGGAGTGTAATAAGGTACCAATATAATACAAAAATGAATTACATATAAAGTATAACTTGATATGAAACTTTAAAATGTTGGTTGGGTATAAAGTTCATACCACAGGGATAAGTAAAAAGTGTGACAGTTTAAAATAAGGTCTAAAATTTGCAATGAATACAACTATATTAATATATTATGTTTATAAAGTAAAACTATTATACTTTAGTATTTATAGAATTGTCAAATAAGGTGTTATTCTAAAAAGGTGTTTAAATTAATGTAGATCCTTAGTCTAGAGCAAATTAAGTGGGTTACTAACGTAAGATTCAATGAACTGAGAAAGATTGAGAGGTTTAGGGTAAGTAGGGATGTGTTTTACTAATTGTATACACGGTCTAATCCTAAACAATTGACCTTAAGAATGAGGGAGGATCAAGTGGATGACATTAGTGGTGATACCATGGCTAGATTATAAGGGTTTTAATGGAACAAAACATGTATGGATAAAATTTAACTGGGCTAAAGTGATGGGACTTTGGGAGGAGTACGAAGTTAAATGAGTCATACATCATTATGTGTACTTGATAAAGTGGGTCAATAGACTGAGGAATGTTTTCAGTAAAACTTCCTCTATGTTTGGTGTTTTTTTATATCCCAACACCAATAACTGTATAAGCGTGCAACTACTATGTACCATTGTAAATGCTAATGACTATTGAGTAATTAGGGATATTTTTCCCTCAACCATCTTTGCAGGCACGCTTATAAGTTTTGTGAAAGCATAGAGGAAAAAAGATGTAGCACCTTTTATGGGTGGATATATAGCTATATTGATGGTGAGTTATGGGTGGTAGAAATTTTACTATTGTCACTTGAAAGGCCAAGGTGTATATTGTTACGTAATTAATTTAAACTGACTCAAATTATAAATTATTTTTAGATTTATTATCTTGATGAGTTACGAGTGGACTGATCGTTCAAGTGAGAGAAGATGGCTAAGATTCCAAATTGGGATGATAAGAGTATTGACAAGGCGTTAAAAGATGATAGGATATTGAAGGGAGTGTACAAATATTTAAGGAAAATTTCGATGTTGTAAAATTTATGTGACATTTTATTAAACTGAATAGGAATAATTGTAATTCATTAATATATGGTAATTAGTTTTAAATATGGAGAGTTGATTGTAATGACAATCACCTGATGAAGCATCAAGGTGTTTAGGAAACTACAAGGAAAGTGAGGAAGGTTTTGTGGGAGGAAATATATGAAAAGGTGATGAGTTTATTAAGAATGTTAGGTTAGTATATGATTGTTTCATATTTGGTCCCTATATGAACAGTTATTGATGTTTGAATTTAATGATAGGGAAGAGAAGAAGTTATAACGTAAATAATGGTGCCAATAATAGCGATGACTATTGAGGAATTGGTCTCGAGGTGTGAAGATGCACTAATGATAAACCAAAATAAATTTGAAGATGTCCTAAGGCACGATAATTCAATGATAGAGGTGAAAACTGAGGCACTGGTCCCAAAGCTCAAAGATATGTCAATGAAGAACCTAAAAAATATTGAAGATGTCTTGAAACATGGGAAGACATCAATGACAAATAAATAAAAGGATGATAATAGGAGAAGAGAAGATGATACAATGACAAAAGAGAAGAAGAAGAGGAGGAAGTTAAAGTAAATGGTACTTGTTTTCAAAATTTTGTTAGATAGGAAATATATTTTTAATTATTTTGACAATTATGATGCAATATAAGCAATGAAGGATTTAAAGATGAGTATGAGCAATGTTACACACACACAGTTAGCAATAAGTAGGAAGCAATCTATGTTTTATAAGAGAACTTCTGAATCCATGTATATTAAGTTCCTAAGAAGAAAAGATGATTTGAAAGCCAAATAATGTAATAGTTATATTATGATTTAATAATCGTTGATGAGCATGTTTTAAATATTATTCAACCTTTTTAGTTATGTTAGTTAAAATATTGTTACAGTTCTATCGACAGTGAGTTCATCAAGAATGTTAGGTTTAAACTAATATTGAGCAACGCCCTTGCTTGTTTTAACCCTAGGAGTTGTATTAGTAATATGGTTGGTAATATTCAATATAACTGTCCAAAATCTAAATTTATAAATTTATCTTACGCTATGAATATGCAGAATTTGTTAGCATATTCTCATCAATTTTTTACCAAAGAGTATGGATGTTTGGGTTCCAAATATGTAGGTGCAAAATGGATTCCATATTTGTAATGAGTAATGTTGGCATGTCTGGTTTTAAAGTTACCTATTAAATATATTATAAAAGACTTGAATGTCATGTTTAACTGTAATTAGGAACATATAATCTAATTAATAGGTCAACATATGGACAATTCCTAATCCTCTGTTAATTTCTCATATATTATTGTCAAGTATGAAAGACATATTAGGAAGGACTTGCTGTTGCATTATTGCGTGCAAAAATGGCTTATTAAAAATGGAACAACGTTTAATAAATTTGTGTTTGTAGTTTTTGATCCCTATATATAATAACGATCACTTTTGGTGTTGAAGCATCTCTACAAAATTAAAGTAAATTACAATATTCAACTTTAATGATGGGGAGGATGGTGTTAAGAAGAACATGTGCAAAATACTGGTATATAGCAACATGTTATTTGCACTATATTTTACAATATAAAGCTTATTGCATTATGTCTAATGTAACAACATGTTTGTATGGGGTGTAGGCACACGTCTTGTAGAAAGTGTTAGTGTATTTTTGTAACACCCCACTACCCTAGGGTACGCATCGGGACGCCCGTAGGTCATTCCGACACATATCCTAAGATAAGGGAGTGCTACGCGCAATCACTATAGTACTCCACATGGCATCACATACATTTAAATAATAAAACCAGTAACTGTAAATTACAAGATTTTTAAAATCAAAATCCT
>JAOTAY010060802.1:0-18474 GCA_025629805.1 Erythroxylum baracoense | reverse complement strand
AATACTTTATTAATAAATATTATATAAAAGATTAAAATAAATTTAAATAAAATAATTTATTTTTAATTTTTATTTAAATTATAATTATTATTAGTAATAAAATATTTATTTTATTTTAAAAATTAAAATTAAAAAATCACAATAAAAGATTAACTAAATAACTAATTAAAAAAACTTTGAAAAAAGAAAAGAGGGGTTGGTGAGCGGGAGATAAATTTTTAAAAAATTCTGAAAATTTGACAACTTAGTCCTTATATTTTTAAAAATTTTCAGTATTAGCCGATATTTGGTAGGTATTATCAATACTGGTTGGTATCGGTTGGTACTAAATGAAACAGGTCTATGTTGACCGATATTTATATCCGATATTAACCTACTCCAATTTCGTTTCGTTCTCTAACCGGTACAAAGTTTGTACCATCCGATACTAACCGGTATGGTATGAGATTCAAAATGTTGGTTTTGTCCCTGCCTCCCTTGGTGTATAAAATAACGTGTCAAAATGATGTGAACTAAAGAGCCTGTCTACCCATATATATATATATATATATAGACAAACTCAGTGCTATGCAATATATTTTAATTATAATTAATATAAGTATTTATATAATATGTAATTATTATTTTTACTAGTATAATTGTATTTCTATTTAATATATGTACCTTTATTTTTATTGTATTTATAGTTTCTTATTAAATTAGTAAGTATAGTATTTCATAGACAAACATTATAATTTTATAGTTCAATTACATATATAAAATTTAATATCATTTAAGTTTTGCAGATAAAGTTAAAAATGAAAATTAAATTTATTATAAAATTTTAATTAAATATTAAATAAATTAATAATTTATATATTATTAATTAAATATAAATTTTAAGTTTAAATAAAAATAATATATTTGAATTTAAAAGTTTGTATCTTTTTACATATTTAACAACATGAGCATACATGCGTGATCAGCTGTAATAATCTTGCTTCAAATTTTCTAGTACTACTTCATTAATAAATTAATAAAACCAGTTTTTGACAATATGTAATTAATAAAATATATAACTATAAATAATCATCTAATAATAAATATGATTTAAAAATATTACAATAATGATTTAAACTTTCCAATATTTTACGCACAAACTTTAAAAAATTATTTTCTTTACTTGTAAAGATACAAATGGTATTTATAAAATATAAAAAGAAACATAAAAATTAATAAAATATTATAATTATTAATTATATTGCATAATTTCAAGAAACTTCTGAAAAGTTTAAAAGTAATGGATATCACCAAAACAAACTTAAAACGTCAATTTAAAAACTCGAATAGGTATGGATAAATTAATTATGTATTTATATTGAAATACATGAAGATTGTATTTGAATTTAATTTTTCACTTTTTACAGATGAATATTAATATTTTTTACTTTATATGATGTTCTAATTGTTGTAATTTAATATTTTAGAAGTTTAAAATTAAATTCAAATATTTCTCGTAATTAATGTAAAGAATAATTAAAATAACCTTATCGTAAATACATATATTTAACAAGGATAATAACGATATAAAATATATATTTATACCAAATATTAATTTTTATAATATTTATTTAACATAATTTATATTTTTCTCTTTTTTAAAATTTTATGTTGAATATATAAAGCCCAAAAATATAAGATATGGTATTTAATCAAAGATATAATTTGCACCTTAACGTTTCACAAAATTTTTGAAATAGTATCTACCATTATTTATGGTACTGAATTAAAAGTCTAATATTATTAAAATAATATTTAAATCACCTTAAATCCTAACTTCATTAGGCTTATATTAAATTTTATTAATTACTTTCTCACAACCTAGTTGGTTTGATGGATGTATCACTTTTTTAGGTGATATGGCTATTTTTAACAAAATAGTAACATAAAATTAATTTATAAAATGTTATTAATTTTTACTTATAGTTAATAATAATAAATAAATAATAAAAATAATCTAATTTCTTAATTTTGTTTTATGTTAAATGCCAATTCTCGTTGATCAACACATTGAGTACTGATGAATGTTTTGTAATGATCTTTCTAACTAACAATGGGGGTAAGTGTTAAAAATAAAAAGCGGATAAAATCAACCTTTTAATAAAACTATGCTTTCTAGAAAAACAAGAAGAAGAGTGCAAAAAGTAAATTGAAATCCCAATTATAAGCACACCATGCTTTTCCATTCGTAAAGTGCTTTACACGAAGAATTTTATGTACTTTTAGAAAAAAAAATTAAGGAATCACTCTAAATAGTGGCATCTAGAGATGTTGAGTTTTGGTGCCTCGTTGGTGCGTGGCCTAGCTTGAGTCACCACCAATTACTCAAGAAGGCCGTTACTTCCTTTGGCGAGATCCTTGATTCAAAGGTTTGTTTATCGACAGATCGGACGTGATCTGACCTAATTCAATATTATCTCAATCTCAAATTGGTGATATGTTTATATTACTATTAAACATGTGTTGATGTTCTTATTATGTTACTGATCACCCAATCGGTCCAGCCATCTTCATCTTTTGTGTGAACAATAATCGATTTTTGTCTTTTCTTTTGAATATTTGTGGGTTTCTCTCGTTGTTTGGTAACATATACCATATTTTCAGATAATACTTTTCAATCTAATTTCAATTGATAGTGGTATGAACAAATTATTAGATCACTATAATAAAGTAGACATTTAGCAACGTTTTTTTGGCGACATTTCAAAAATCGTCGCTAAAACTGTATTTAGCGACTAATTATAAAAGTGTCACAAAAGGATCAACATTTGGTGACGAATGTCAAAAACGTCAGCAAATGGTGAACATTTAGTGACGATTTCTCAAAATCGTCACAAAATGGTCCACAATAGGAGACGATTTTAAACATTCGTTGCTAAACGAGCTTTTAAAATCGTCACCATAATTTGGTAAATATTTGGTGACCAATTTTCGAAATCATCATCAAAGAGTTCACATTTGGTGACGATTATGTAGAATTGTCACTAAAAAGACATTTGGTGACTATTTTCAAAAATCACCACCCAAGGTTCATAGACATTTAGCTACGTGTTTTTTGCTACGTTTTTCACATTGTCACTAAAAATAACCATTTGATGATGATATTTGAGAAGCATCACCAAAGGATCAATATTTAGTGACGAATTTTGTTTTGATAGTCACCAAATGGTGAACATTCAGTGATGATTTCTGAAAATCGTCACCAAAAGTTCTATAGTAATTTGCAACACATTTAGTGACCATTTGCCAACGTCGTGGTTCACATTTTTCGAAATTGTTAAACTAACATTTTTATAATCTATTATAGTTAAGATATGTTTTATTGGAGATTTGTTTTAAATGTTTACAACGTGTTGCTGGAAAAATACACACAACATAATTTTAAGTGTTAAACAGTAGTGTTAATTAATCATTAATATTTACTAATAATGCAAAAATTAGTTATAAAAATTTAATAATTGCATCGATATAATAATATGATACATGAAGTAGTACGAACTTTGAATTAGAAGGTTAACAATTCTTACAGTTATAGAATAAGTACAATAATAGTCCACACTCAATAGCACACAGCTTGACCCCTAACTAATAGAGAGGTTATTTGGCAAATTCTTACAGATACAACAATAAATCAACTTTAAAGCTGAATCTAGTTGATTGCATCAATAAATGACAATGATATAATTATTTTTTTGGATTCTTAGTGACATGAGAGTCGGTAAAGGTAAATGAGTCCCCCAATGTCTGGATTCCCGAGAAGGGTTCTTGCACGTTTAAAGGCACCAATTGAAATAGTAATAGTTCTTCCCTCAGGTGTAGGGTTTTTCACACCCTCTTAAAACAACGTTTATGTTATAGCTAAACTTCTAGAGGATAACATCGCCAGATTTAGTATGGAAGACAAGTTCTCCAGTTAAACTGCCAACATGAAACGGTTTACCTAAAACACAATCAGTATAGAACTTAGATATTGTTAGATTAGTAAACCATTAAACGAACTGAAATTGGAGTGACATGTATACGTGAATGACCAGATGAAGTACTTGGAATTGACGATTTTCCAAAACAACCAATTTCCCTAATCCTTTATAGACTGTTGTGACATCGCTTCCGCCTCCATAGGCATACATGTCATCTTTAAGATTCAAGGAAGCTTAAAAAAACATGTAGTATATTCCATCAAATGTGAATATATGTAATTGCTTCATAAAAGGAAATAAGATGTACATAATAAGGAAAGTGACATTGTTCAGATGATATTAAGCACCTTGAAGCAGAAGGTCGGCCATGGAAGGCAGATGATCATTAATGTATGAAGGGGAGATTTTTTTGCATTGTTTATTTCTTCAGTAGGGACAATTTTGCAACATTCCTCCCAACGAAATCAATTAGTACCATCCAAAACTAGTCACCATGTCGACATTAATAATGTTAAGAGGTATATTCTACAAATGTTGATTTAGAATAAAATGATGATATGTTTAACTCCAATTTCGGTGATAAGTGATAGTAGTCCAGTTTAGCACTTATACATCTTCAATGTGCGTAATGATATGAAAGTTACCTTAAAATTTCAAAAATTTATTGTGTAATTTGTATCATATACAAAATTTAGAATTTAAACGTGTGATAAACATAACTATGTTCTTGATGTATAGAAATATAGTATTATCTACATGTCTCTATATTACTATTAATGGAAATGAATAAAAGTAAAATTGAAGACCTTTCATCAAATAGTTATGAAGTTGTGATGAGGGAAGCGTTAAAGGTTGTTGGGAAGAAGCTAACCCATATACAAAGAACGACAGACAGTAAATCATCTTCAAAACACAACTATAAATAGACCCAATACATCAAATGCATAATTAAGAACTCATAATAAACACCTAAAGTTATAAGTTAAACTTAGCACAACTTCACTAATGAAAATAGAACAAAAGAACAATATCAATTCAGTTAATGATGGTTCTTCAATGATAATGACCATAATACAGAACTCAAACAGAAGAGAGGAAACAGTGGTTTGCAGGATGGAGGATTTTGAGCAATGTTGACGGCTTGAACGAGAATAGAGGAGCCTTTTATTATGCTTATGATTGAAAACCTAATACAAAACGACGTTGTTTTTCTTATTTAGGTCAACAATGTCATATCTTGTTTACTGTAGTTGTTTGGAAGTACTATTAATTAGTTTGCTACAATTTGTTGTATTTGGTAGACAAATGTTAGATGTAGTGACTAATGCACGGTTCAACTAATAAGATTAATGATAAATGAAGGGAACAAGAATGATGTTGTCATGTTCACTAAACATTGATTCATTTGGTAATAATGAAATGTGGTTTACATTTCCTATTAATTCAACTAATAACAAAAATAAGATACTAATTTTGAAAAAGTTTCCAATTTAATTTTGTTTATCTACTAAATTAGAATTAAAGATTTGTCATTCCCAAAAATTAAGCAAATGAAGAACACTTGCATATATAAGTGATAAGATAAAATTTTCATTTTGTATGATGTATTAGGAATACCTCATATATATTAATCAATTAAGAAAATTAAAAAAGTAAAGAGATTGCTTTGGTTTTGGCGACGATGTGGAAATTTGGTAGCAATTGTCTACCACGTGAGACTAAGTGTGGTGGTTGGTCGCAGAAATGGTCTTCTGTGACGAAACATACTCTGTCGCAAAAACCCTTGTGTATTTAAATTAAATGTATCTTTTTATACAAATAATAGGTTAATTGTAGATTAAGGGTTAAAGGGTATATGTTGTCAAGTTAGTGATGAATTTAGTAAAAATGAAATGTGGTTTGCATTCCTTATTAAGTCAACTAATAACAAAAAGAAGATACTAATTTTTAAAAATTTTCCAATTTTATTTTGTTTATCTACCAAATTAAATTAAAGATTAGTAATTCTAAAAAATGAAGGAAATTAAGAAAAATTGCATATATAAGTGCAGAAGACAAAATTTTCATTTTGTTATTTGTAATAGGAATACCTCATATATATTAATCAATTAAGAAAATTAAGAATGTAAAGAAAATACTTGGGTTTTGGCGATGTTGTGTATAATTTGTAACGAATTGTCTACCATTGGTGACCATAGTTTTGTTCTTTGCAAAAAGGTGAACAGGTTTAAAAAAATAAGGATGATGTCATTTTGCCCGCATTTGTGAGCTTTTCCCTTCCTCCCATTTTCACCGAAACTTTGCTATTGAAGCTCAACTGGCCCTCTTCTCTTCATCAACCTTCTATCCTCCATATTTTGTATCTCAAATATTGTACTCTTCATCTGCCTTCTCACCTTCTGTTTGTTTTTTGAACTCTTCAAGTTCTACCACCGCTTCCCATAGTTGAAGGTGAGTCCAGTTGTTTATGTCATTTGTTAACCAATGTGAAACCCCTAACTGTGTTAAATCTTTTTTTGTGTTTCATATTCAATTTTTACGTTAGTTGGTGAATGTGTATAGGTATTTTTTGTAGATTCTGTCTTCCTCTGTTTGATTGGAGCCAAAATCGAAGAATTTGTGTGGCATCTTCAGGTGTATTCTCCCTGCCCACCACATGTTTGACAAAAGTCGTTTTTTGTATCTTATTGGATTCCTTATGCTATGGTTTACAAATTCCTCATCAAGGTTTGAAGGAAGCTCTTGCACGGTACAGAGAGATTGTTCCGTACTTAAAATAGTCAGATGTTGCAATCTTCTCTATTCTTATTCTCCTGCAGTCTGTGATTGCTTTTAGTGCTTCCTTTAGCCATTTACCATGATTGAAGAACTAGGAATGACCTCAAAATGAGCCCTGAAAGCTGATGATCTCAGTTCATTTCTAAAAGAATTTGAACCTCTTAGATAATGAGTTATCTTCTTTTGTTGTATAGCTAAATGGATAAGAGTTGGATGTCTTATCGAAAATGGTCAACAGAATACATAAAAGGAGTTAAGAGTTTTATGCAACTTGTAAAGCATCAAATAGGTGATGAATGTAGCATTCGTTGTCTATGCATCAATTGCTTAAATGTTGACTTCTAAAGTCAAGATGTGGTATATAATCACTTGCTAATCCAAGGCATAGATAAATTCTATACTCCATGGCTTTATCTTGGTGAACGTAAGGAAGCAAGTTATAGTAGAAGTGGTGGTATATGTTATGATGACAGTAACAATTATAATGTAGATAATTGTGATTTGAATGATGATTGTAATGCACCACTCTCATAGGGCATATTCCCGAACATAACGTTGATATTCGAGAACATACTCTACAAGGATGACATGTTAAAACAATTAGAACTACTCATTACAAAAATTTTGCATACATCAAATGCATTTTACCAATAATCATTTTGGCCTATTCCATTTATAACCACATCATAAGAAAATCAATAATCAATTTAGGCCATTTCATTTACAAAACAAAGTCAGTCGTAAATGTCATTACATTACAGAATTCACATATATATACACATCAGTTGCAGAATACAAATCATAATAAAAAAAATGATTAAAGACATATGCAGGTGCAAACTGATCCCGGCCTTTAACTCTTATCCAATTGCAGTGGCTATACTCTAATTTGTCTAATTGGATATCTCCCAAACCTGAAAGACAAAGTTGCAATTTTGGTGAGTTTTGCGAACTCAGTGAGCGAACCATCCTCGAAGGGCTCACTTATATCAGATCATATAAACAATTTACATTCCAATTTCATAGACAATTCATATAATGACATAATAAACATCACTTCACTAATCCTTATATTTCATCGAATATATTTGTTTTCACTTATTTCTCATTTTTTATTTAGAACTATTCAACTAAACCATGTCAATCATTCAAAACATATATATCAAAATGTATATGCAATGCACATGTGACTCTCTTTCAATTGTTACTTTGTTGTGACCGAGTACCTTTTTAACTGTCTCCTATCCATTGTGGTTACCGGGCTTATTGATAATTGTCCCGTATCTGTTGGGAATACTAGGCTCATTTTACATAGTGAGCCTATGGCTCTTATACACATTTTGAGCTTTAAGCTCTTTTTCATTGGCTACTCCAGTCATAACTCCCTTTATCTAATCATACATTTCAATGTAATGAGATGCAAGAATTCACATATGTGCAATTAATCACTTTTATTCAGCATACATTCACTTTTCATATTTTTTTTAGACAATAGTCCGACATTCAAGAATCATGTTGAGTATACTTATTTCTTTCTAATTCACATTCAATGAAACACTTCTAATACATTCATATTTATCATTCAATGAAGCACTTCTAATACATTCACATTTGTCAAACTTCTCAGACTATTAATGTCCGGAATTGTCTCAATTATATTATCAATAGTTTAATATAGAAATTTAAATAGAAATAATCAATCAATGTGAGACCATTTAGGTTGAATCACAGTATACTCCAGATCAGCCATTGCCTTCATGATCTGAAAATGTCTAGACATTGACGTTCAATCTTGTATATCTATGTTCAAGTAATACACATGTATTTCACACATTACTAATTTGCACAATGACATAAGCATTCAATCATACACATATGTATATATGTAATGTATAATGCATGCCCAATTTTACTATTCTGGGTATATTTCCTTTATTCACATTTCTTGATCATTTAAACATCATCATTTATGCATGTCTAGCTTGCAGTTAGGTTCATAGCTCAAGTGTACTTGATTATTATAATATCCTCAATCAATCATTCACCAATGTTATTATAGCATTATATGATCACATAATATGCAAATTCTCATTCATTCTTACTTGATACACTGTGTTCACCTCCTTTGAATCACATTTGCATTTCTATGAGCACTTTCATTCCTATAATCATCTCTAAATTTCCAAATTTCGTTTCATTAATATCAACCATCCATGCTTAGGTTATAATCTTGATTATCACCCTAAACATATCACCATTTAATTATATAATCCATCATCAAACTAAGTTCATTTTAAGGTCTTGTTTAAGCCTAAATGCATCATAGGAAAGTACCTTTTCATTAATTATTTAAAACATCACTTAATAAACAACATTCCTCTCTTTGTGCATGCCCACGATTGTGGTGGATCTTACGAAGATCGTGACAGAAGCTCCTGGAACTGGCCATGATTGTGAAAGATCCCAAATTTGCTAGGCCATGAACGTGGGAACTATGCCGTGATCGTGCTCTGCCTTTTCTTCCTTTATTTTTCCACAAATTCAACATATATGGTAACATCATTTACACTCTAAATTTTCCAGAATTCATATACATTTATAAAACTTCATTTCATAATAATCTAACTACCATATTGATTGCATCAAAACTCACAAAACTTTACTCAATTGGTTCTTTATCATTCACTTAATTATATCATACATGCATTTTTAACTCTTTCCATATTTTATCTCTTTCATAAAACATCAAACAAATCATCTTTATAGTTCATCATTTAGACTTTATAACCTCTTCATTATCTCAATTTCAACTCCAAATCATTCATAAAACAATTCATAGCTTAAGGTTCATCAATCATACAAAAACAGAACATATCATCTATCATTTACTATCACCGTAGTTCTTCTTATTTCAAGAACATTTTACTAGTCTTTTCTTTCACCTTTATGAAACCTTAACTCCCATTCTATTTTATCCATATAACAACTTATAATCACATTTCTCATATACCCAAATCAGAAAATATTTATATCATTCCTACATCAAAATTTCTGCACTCATCCTATACACAAAAATTAGGTCATAAATGCCTCTCTTTATTTATCAACTTTCAACACCATTAGAAAGGTAAGAGTTAGAGAATATGACACCACAATTTATACTGATTCACCCTTAACCTTGGGCTACCTCCAGTCCTCCGAGTTTGTTTGAGATTTCACTATCTCCTTCAATGTTACAAGTATTATTTCTAAACTTGTAGAGCCTCTTCAGGACTCTTTCATAAAGTATTCTTTATCTGCTTCCTTAGGCTCTTCAGGCTCTAGTCTTCCTTTCTCTCGAAAAGATATTGTTTGAGCTTTCACTCACATTATAGATGTATTTGCTCTCTTTCTTTCTTTCTTTTCACTCATAATATTTTTCACAGCATAAGCACTGGAGCACAGAATTTCTCTTGACTATTTTTGTACATTCAAAATTCTTTTTGAAGTCTACGACTACAACTAATATTTATAGCCTAAATCTCCAACAGTCTTCTTGAGAAATCTGCTTCTCGAGTCTTCTAAAGTCTGTTATTAGTTGAATCTTGTAACCAACTCCAACTAACTGACGTTCTAGCACATTCTTCAATTACATCGATTTGCTTAGCTTCATATGTTTCGTTTAATGTCTTAGACTTGATCACTTCGTCTGATCCGTCTTATTCAGCTTTTACTTAAGTATCGTCTTGATTTGATGATTTATGTCACTTATATTTATCTACGCACTTAATAAATTCATCAAAACAGTTCACACACTTTTATTATTATTATTATTTGACTTTCATCAAAATTAATAGAAGTAAAGCCTTCTTGACTTAACAATCTCTCCCTTTTTGATGATAACAAATGATCATAATATTAGAAGATAAAAATAATATTCAGACGAATAATGCAAGATATGATATACAAAGATATGTACAATAATTTTCTAAATTTCCTTTCTACTTTTTTATTTATCTCCCCCTATTTGTTATTAATCAAAAAGACAGGTTATTTCAGAAGCTTCAAAATTTCAGAAACATTTATGGAAGATTAGTGCGGATCGTCTTGCGGTCTTCTTCTATAAAAACACGTAGAAGTGCTAATTTCTCATGAAGATCACCCATTGCTTTGCCTAGTACATTAACCTTAGTATTAATTTCCTCAATGTTTTTAGCTAAGGCTTCCTGAACTTCCGTCTACTTGTGACTAACTTTAGTCCATTTGATGAAATTCTTCAAAAGCTCTGAATTAACGATAGGATCTTGTAACATTTCACTAAGTGGATGAATATACTTAAAGATAGATGGTTTTATAGGTGAATCGTCTAATTCTATGTTTTTAATAGAGGGTTATTTGAAAGGTTATTTTCCATCAGGGATATCAAGATCATCAGGTCTGGGTAATTTGTAAATCGATTGCCCTAAAAGGTGTAAAATAGTTTTAACTGAAGGAATGAAACATAAAGGTTTGAAAAGAATGAGTAAATGCACAAAGGTTTCTAAGTTAAAAACGATACCTTTAATTGTGATACTTTTATACCTTCCCGCTGATATTGAGCCAACTACCTTAAAGCTTTCGTCTGTAGTAGATGCTCCAAATTTACTTCCTGATTCCCTTGATATATGATATGATACATAGACGTTTACAGGTTGAGCTGTGTGACATACATCGTCTATTTTCTTTAGTGCTGCTTGAATCTCTTCTTCTGTGAGATCGACTTCTAGCCTTTCAGGAAATTTCTTCTTCTTCCCTTTTTCTTTTCTTGCTACCGGTGCTGGAATTCTAAGTTGTACATTTGGTACAATCTTGATTGTCGTTCTGCTTTTCACTGGATAGATTGTATAAAGATTTTTTCGTAATCTTCAATGGATATGTTTCTGCCTTTTCTTCTCACAAAATACTATGTAATCTTCGTTCTTCATGACTTAGAAGATGTATCATCTGATTATTTACTGTTATAGGTTTAACTTGAACCTTAACTTTTTGTTTAGAAGGTTCTCTGATGATAATTGAACCTCTATTACAATCAGGTGTTGATTCTTCTATGATGTTCATCTTCAAATCTTCCTTTTTTATCGGTTGAGGAGGGTTGTAAGTTACTTGCTGCTATTCAGATGATGTCTTCGTCTTCTTTTCAACAGTCTGTGCCTTTTGTGGAACATCAGACGATGAAACCTTCTTCTTCTAAATAGGCTTCGTCTTTCTTTTATTCTTCAACTGGTTTGAAAGGAAGTTGTTGTTGAGGCTTCTTCTTCTCAATTACTAACTTCCTTTTTATCTCTATCTCTCCAGAGGGTTATTTTGGTTGAGTCTGAGGGATAGAGACGATTGGTTTGGCTGATTGCTGTTATTGCTCTTGCTCTTTTTCACTCTCAGAATCTACACCAAGAATTAGAACTCTTTGCTTCTTCTGTTCTTATTGTCGTAAAGTCATTAATCTTAGTGACCTTTTTGACTTCTTGAGCCTTTTTGATTGGAGCGTCTCAGCCTTCCTCTGTAAAGACACTTAGTGAGTTGGTTATTGAACCTTGCTTTCCTTCTTCTCTGGAATCGTCTTGGCTTGTATCGGCTTATTAGACAATTGGTCAACCTTTACCTTTGCTAATATTCTTTTAGATGATTAAGGTGTTGCTTGTTTTTCAGATGAAACATTTCCTTTCCTGCTTCGTCTTACTGAATGCTCCCCCTTAGACTGTGTTTTAGGTGTGAAATCTTCATCCGCTTCAGCTTCAGTCTTGATCCCCATTTTGTGAATATTAGAGGCATTGATAACACTCTTAACATCTAGCTTTACTCTGTTTCCTCTATCAAGTAGGATTCCAGATGCTTTGAAAAATCTTGTTAACAACATACTATAAGGTAAAGAACCACTCTTCAGATGATAATCCTCTCTAGCCTTTATCTTGTACTTCAGAATAGAAAATGGACGATTAACAGGTTGGTGAGTGAGTAGATGAAACATACAGTGTTCATCATTCATTGTCACCACGTCCTTTGTTCCTACTCTTGTTAGGATACAATGGAGAAGAAGTGAGTAAAGAACCCTAGCTATTGGAATGAGGGTTGAAGACTTCTTGACTCCTGGATTACTGAATCCATACAATTGTCGATTGATTTGGCTTCGACTATACGACTTTGAGCGATCCAATATGTATTGTTGAACAATTTTTCTCCTTTATTTGGACACCCAATAGCCTCCGCCATGGAATCTTGTGCCATTATTATCGACAACCCATCTACCATCGATACCGGGGTATTGTCTACCACCTTCACATTCTTCCAGAACTCATATATTTCATTTAGATATACCAGTTCTCGAATGTTAAAGAAGTTCTTCCATCCAACTGCTTTAATCTCAGGTTCGATATTCATCCGAGCATTTTTCAAGGAAATGAAATCAACAAGTCTTCCATAGACAAGAGATTTCAGCATTTTCTAATATGTAAAAGATAAACACTAAACAGAGAAATGTATTTCGCTTTAAGAAGCGAGGTTAGTATATAGAGAGTATTAAGAGAAAGATATGAAATGAAATGAAAAGAGTTTGATGTTTAGAACATAGCGTTGAATCTTCTTTGTTGAGAACACTCTGAACAAGTCAGTTTCTAAGTTTTTCTTGAAAATTCTAGAGTGTAAGGTGTTGCAGATTTTGAAATGATTGCTTTTTTTATACACACTCTTGAAAAGTTACCATTTGTAACATTTTTAACTGATCCACCAGTAATTATGAAATTGAAACTATCGAGTAAATGTTACTGTTACTGTTTAGTTTGAAAACTTACGACTTTTCAGCTTCTTCAGGAAGAATTGTCTGGATCATGAAGTTTCAGATGAATGGTCATTTAACATCAACATATTCAGATTTCGTCTGATTTCCTTAAATTGGTCTTCACTTAAGTTGGTGAAGACATCTGCCCATTGCTGATTCATCTCAACAAATTATAGATTGATGATCCCTCTCTATACATAGTCTCTTATAAAATGGTTTCTAACTTCAATATGCTTTTCCCTTGAGTGTTGTATTGGATTCTTTGAGAGATTGATAGCACTTGTGTTGTCACAGAAGATTAGAATCTGATCTTCTTGGATAGAATAATCCTCTAACTGATACTTTGCCTCTTTCTTGACCAAGAAATTGGATTATGACCAAGAAAGTGACAACCTCCACTTGTACTCTTTCTATCAATCCTATCTCCAGCATAATCAGTATCACAATAACCAATTAACCTTAAATCTTTACCTTTCTCATACATTAAACAAAGATCAGTAGAACTTGCCAGGTATCTCAATATTCTTTTAACAACAATATAATGAGATTCTCTAGGATCTACTTGAAATCTTGCAGACAAGCAAACACTAAACATTATATTAGGTCTGCTTGTAGTTAGGTAAAGGAAAGAACCAATAATTCCTCTAAAAAGAGTTTGATCAATCTTCTTACCATCTTTATTTTTAGTTAAGACGATTGAAGGATGCATAGGAGTTGACATTGGTTTAACATTTTCCATTTTATATTTGACTAAAAGTTCTTTGATATACTTTTGTTGATGAATAAAAATCTTTTCTTCAATTTGTTTAATTTGTAAACCAAGAAAGAACTTTAATTCACCCATTGTACTCATTTCAAATTCACTTTTCATAATATTTTCAAATTTTGAACATAATTTTCTAGAAGTTATACCAAAAATGATATCGTCTACATATATTTTTATAACAATAAAATCATTTTTAATATTTTTCCGAAATAATGTTTTATCTACTTGACCTCTAACAAAGTCATTGTTAATCAAAACAAACTTAGAATATCATACCATGCACGAGGTGCTTGCTTTAATCCATACAAAGCTTTCTGAAGTTTATACACAAAATCTGGTTTATCAATGTCTTCAAAACCTGGGGGTTGTTTCACATAAACTTCTTCGTCTATAAAGACATTTAAAAATGTACTTTTCACATCCATTTGAAACAGTTTTATAACATGATGAATAGCATATACAAGATCCTAACAGCTTCTAGTCTAGCTTCAGGAGTATATGTTTCATTATAGTCTATTCCTTCTTGTTGATTATAGCCTTGAGCTACTAATTTAGCTTTGTTACGGGTTACTTTTCCTGATTCGTCTAATTTATTTTTGAATACCCATCTAGTTCGTATAATAGATTTATTAGAGGGTTTAGGGATTAGAGACCAAATTTTATTCCTTGTAAATTGATTTAACTCCTTTTGCATAGCTAAAATCTAAGCTTAGTCTTGAAAAGCTTCATCAATTTTCTTAGGTTCTAATTCAGAAACAAATGCTGCATTGGCCTCTCTTCTAAACTTAGATCTAGTTCTCACTCGTTTTTATGTTTATCCTATAATAAAGTTTTCTGGGTGAGAAGATTTATATCTCCAGTTTTTTCTTAAGCTAATATTTTCATAATTATCTATTACTTTATCAGATGGATCGTCTGGTGGTGAATCGTCTAGGTTATTAACTAAGGGAATAGATAGAGTTTCATCATCAGAATCGTCTTTTTTATCTAAATGAGAATTGTCATTAAATTTTATATGCATAGATTCTTCAACAGATATAGAAACAAGATTATAAACTCTATAAGCATTAGAATTAATAGAATAACCTAGAAAAATTTCTGAATTGATTTTAGATTCAAATTTATCCTAATTTTCTTTTATATTCAAGATAATGCATTTGCAACCAAACGAATGAAAGTAAGAAATATTTAGCTTTCTTCCCTTCCATAATTCATATGGAGTTTTATTTAAAATAGGTCACAAAAATACTCTATTTTAAATATAACAAGCTGTATTTACAGTTTCTGCCTAGAAGTACTTAGGAAGATTCATTTCATATAGCATAGTCTTTGCCATTTCCTGAATCATCTTGTTCTTTCTCTCTATAACTCCATTTTGTTGAGGATTTCTAGGAGCAAAGAAATTATGGAAAATTCTATTCTCTTCACAAAACATTTTGAATTTTTTATTTTCAAATTCTCCACCATGATCACTCCTAATTCCCGCAATAGAAATTCCTTTTTTATTTTGTAACTTTTTGGCTAAGACTATAAAGCATTTATGAGATTCATCTTTATGAGATAAAAACAATATCCAACAAAATCTAGTAAAGTCATCAACAATCACGAGACCATACTTCTTTCCATTAAGACCTGCTATTCTGGTTGGACCAAACAAATCTATATGTAACAGCTTTGGAGGTCTAGACGAAGTTACAATATTCTTAGATGAAAAAGATGTTTTAACTTGTTTTTCTTTTTAACAACTTTCACAAAAGAAATCTTTGTTAAAACTTATCTTTGGTAAGCCTCTTACAAAATCATGTATAACTAATTTGAAAATATGTTTAAAGTTAACATGACCTAGATTTTTGTGCCAAATTAGTTTTTCATTATCTTTTGATATAAAACATGAAATATTTTGACTTTTCCAATCGTTTAAGTTAATTTTATAGAGATTATTTCGTCTCTTGGCAGAAAAGAATATGGAACCATCCTTGATTTTGACTAGACAAGAATTTTGATTAAAGGATACTTCAAATCCATAATCACATAATTGACTTATACTGATTAGATTATGCTTTAAGCCATCAACTAGTAGAACATTATTAATAGACGAAAGGGAATCTTTACCAATTTTGCTGATCCCAATTATTTTTCCTTGCTTGTTGTCTCCAAAAGTTACTGATCCTCCTTGCTTATGTTGGAGGTCTAGGAACATAGACCTTCTACCCGTCATATGTCATGAGCAGCCACTGTCTAAATACCATTGGTGAGGGTTGCTTCTTCCAAGTAAGGAGATCTGCAACATATATAATATCCTTTTGAGGTACCCATATTTTCTTGGTTCCTTTGGGGTTAGCCTTATAATTTTTCTTTGAATAATAAGAATATTGTTTCTTTTTCTTTTTATTAGCAACAAAATTCCTATTATGAACAAACTTCTTATTATGAAAAAAATTACTAGTATTAATAGTATTTCTATTATTAAAGCCTAATATGCTTTTATCATTTGGACGTCTATAACTTCCAATCATGGAATTCATCCTTTTTGTACTATCTGTAAATTTCGATAAATTCATTGAAAGACTATTAATGCTTTGCTTTAGTTGATTAATTTTCCTAGATCTATCTACAGTTACTTTCTTTTTCATATCATCTACTTATTTATTGAGGCAGACGTTTTCTTCTTCTAAAAATTTTATTTTCTTTAAATTTTCAACAAATTTCTTTTTCAATAACCTATATTGTTTTAAGATAACATATGAATCTTCTAACAATTCTAAGTAGGCATCCAGAAGATCATTAAAGTTAGAAATTACCTCATCATCACTTTCCCCTTCAGCTACCAAGCATATATTTGCTTGCTCTAATGTTTCTGAATCAGATTCAGATTCAGAAGAATCCAGATCTCCCATATTGTCATCATGCTTTTTCTTGTTTTCTTGACTTTTTTTGTTTTCTTTTGAGCAACGGACACTCAGACTTGTAATGTCCTAATTTATTACACTCATAGCAGACGATAGAACTTTTCTCATTCTTCAAATCGTCTTTGCTATTCTTTTTTAAAGAGAAGGCTTTATTTCTCCTTGATTTCTTTTTCCACATCCTTGTGATCTTTCTTGAAATGAATGATAGCTCATCTTCATCTTCACTTGAATCTTGATCAGATTCACTAGTATCATCATTTTTTATTTCTTTAATCTTTAATTCTTTTGAAGATGTACTTCTATTTTTCTACATCTTATGATTCTTCTGACTAGCTTTCAATACAATATATTTATCCTTTCTAGGTTTATCTTCAGCATCAAGCTCTACTTCACAGATTTTCAGCGAACCAAACAATCCCTTGGCCTCTTGTATTGCTGTTACTTTGGGTGTCCATCTTTTTGGAAGACTTCTGAGAATCTTTCTGACATGATCTTGACTGTTGTAGATTCTCCCCAGCGCTTTAAGTCCATTAATAATTGTTTAGAATCGTCCAAACATCTGATCAATAGCCTCATCGTCTTTCATTTTGAACAGTTCATACTGATGAACAAGAATACCAATCTTGGGTTCTTTCACCTGATTTGTGCCTTCATGTATAATGGCTAATGTGTCCAACATTTCCTTTGTTGATTCGTATCCATGAAGCTTATCATATTCACTTCTACTTAGAGCACAACTTAAAAAGAAATTAGCCTTTGAGTTTAATTGAAAGCGAGCTTTTTGATTAATCAACTATTGGTCACGACAGATGCTTTTCCCTTCCTTGTCTGTTGGGATATATGGACCATTTTCAATGATATCTCAAAGATCAATGTGTGAGGATTCTATGAAGAGTCGCATCCTATCCTTTCAATAATGATAATCTTCTCCATTGAATGCAGGGGGTCTTGAGATCGAGGCACCTTCTGCTATAAAAACATGTGAGTGTTTCTTGAAAACCTTGCTCTGATACCAACTGAAGTAAATCACTTGTTAATATAGAAATCATGTATAGATGCAAATACACAAGAAGGGGGGTTAAATTGTGTTAAATCGTCTAAGATATAAATCTTTAAAAATTTCTTGATTTTCTTGACAAATTCAGACGATTACAAGTTCAAACAATGCACTTAATTGATGAGTAATGCAGTAGCAAAAATTAGTATCTATTCTTCTAACAACAAGAAAATTAAAAAGGTAAGAGTTAGAGAATATGACACTGCGATTTATAC
>JAOTAY010060792.1:0-18475 GCA_025629805.1 Erythroxylum baracoense | reverse complement strand
CCGAAAAATTCCTATAATTCTCTAAAATTGGGAAAACCCCTATGAACCTCTCCAATTCAAATTATCATTCACACAAAGCAAAGTTTCTATAAAACACAATTATTCACACTTAAACCGGGAAAATGTCATGAATGCAGTTACAATCATTTACATGTGCAAAAATTCGCTATTTACTATTCATGTGCATATATGAATGTATGAATATAGCAATGCACTATTTAACACTCCTAACCCTTGCCAAATTACCAAATTGCCCTTCCCATTGGTGAGGGGATGTTACACAATAGCTTGGACTTTGATTATTTAAAACTCCTTTTCATTTAATACCTCATTAGAGTTGAAATTAATATTAAAAGAATCAATATTAGGTTAGGCTTTGGGATTAGAATAGCATTTGCAAAGAACCACAAACAACTTCTACTATGTCTTTTTTGTCATCGGTTTAATACTTAAGAATGAGACTTCATACGAAGTTATGAATATTGAATACAAGTAGAGAAGGCATTAGGATCATTCAATTACTTCAAGCGAAACAATTGACCAGTTATTATGGAGCCATTAACTTGGACATTGCTAGGGTCATAAGAGGCTATAATTCTTTCATTATGGTTAGACCAATAATTAGTAATGACAGGCTATGAATGCTTAAAAAATTAAGTTAACTCAATTTATGCCCTCACATTCTAGTATAACATATTCATACTAAGAGTGAGTTAAAGAAATGGCTAATACTTGATTCTTTCTCTTTGACTTGCTTCTTGTATTAAATTTAAATCTATCTCCAATTTCAATGTTTTCAAGAGGCAATGAGCTTACAAGAGGTACAGGGATTATTTAAAGACTCCTTTTCATTTAATACCTCCTTAGAGTTCAAATTAATATTACAATAATCAACATTAGATTAGACTTTGAAGGGACTAGAATAGCATTTACAAAGTAACCATAAAACCCTTACTATGTCTTTTTTGTTAGCTTCCAGGTTTAATACATGAAAATGAGACTTCATAAAAAGTTGTGACTACTGAACACAAGTAGCATGGGCACTAGGATCATTCAATTTTTCTAAGTGAACCAATTGGCTAGTTATTATGGACCCAATAACTTGGACTTTGCTAAGGTCATAAGAGGTTATAATTCTTCCATTATGGTTAGACCCATAGTTAGTAGTTATAGGCCATAAATGCTTTAAAATTTAATCTTACTTAATTTATCCTCTTTTAGCTTGGTTTCCAAACTACAAATGATAAATGGGTTAATATCCTTCAAAAAATTCTTAAGTAAATGATCTCACATTCCAATGTAACATATTCATATTAAGAGTGAGTTGAAGAAACGGATATTACCTGATTCTTTCTCTTTGACCTCATTCTTGTCTTAACTTTGAATTTATCTCCAATTTTAATGTTGTAAAGAGTCAATGAGTTTACAAATTGAGTTGGAGAGCTGGGATTATTTAAAGACACCTTTTCATTGAATACCTCCTATTTGATATTAGAATAATCAACGTTAGATTGGAATTTTTAAGTGACTAGAATATCATCTGTATAGGAACTAGAAAAAATTTCTACTTCAGAGTTAATAACTAAGAATGAGACTTTATAATGAGTTGTGACTCCTTAACACAAGCAGAAAGGGCACTAAGATTATTCGATGCTTTAATGTGTTATCAGAAGGAGCTTGAGATCGCTCCCTCCTTGAGGCTTTAATTGAATTGGTATTATTAGAGTTTGAAAGTCCATTAAATTAAAGTAGTCTATATTATTAAATACCTTTTTAGTTGGCCTCTAAGTCTTGAAATACAATGAATTGATAACCTTCATTGATAGAAGACCTGAACCCTTTATTGATAAAGCTCATCTAATTCATTTTATCTCATTAGAAGAATGGAATCAAACAACTCGTTTCTTATGTTAATAATAACACATACTTAGGCATAACTTATCTTTTTCATGGTTGTTGTTGGCTCATCGATCCTCATTAGTTTGCCTATAAAACTTGCAAGATGGATTAGGCCATTTATAGTTCAATACTCTAAGGGTATATTATAAACATTTAACCTAATAAACTTAAGTTTAATTTTTGAATTTAAATTCTAGACTTCCATTTTTAGAGGAAAATTGCACATTATTGAAGTGCTAAGACCCACTAGTAATGATCTTTTTAGCATTAGAAGTTGAGCTAAACGTGAAAAGAAATAAGCCATCTTTAATAAGTAAGAAATCCTCCACACTTGCATTATTACTTTGCTTGTTAGCTTAAGAATTAGGAAGATGGAATGTTATCTTTTTTTATCCAAAAAGAAACTAGTAAAAATGGAGTGTGAATTTAAATATCCTTCCTTATGGACCTCTAAGGGTGAAGTAACAATTCCTAAGTCAAAATCTAAAGAAGGAGGGAAGCAATAGAGACAGGCCGGAGGTATAAAATCATTGAGAATTTGCTTCCAGAAGTGAGTTGTTATGGTAGTAGAAGTCAAGTTATGAGGAGAACCAAGGGGAAGCTATAAGCAAGTACCCTAACTAGAGAAGCATGGAAGTGCAAGTCATGGGATGAAAAATTGCAAATTTTCTCTATAGTTTTTATTGGAAAAGTAAAGTTTCAATGCAAGCATAATGATTAAAAGAAATTTTGAAACATTTTAAGATAAATGAAATTTGAAAATATCGTGGAGTTGAATTTTTGTATGTTATGCTAGGCTTTAATCATTAAAATTTGGTTTTGCTATGTTATATCTTGAATCTTAGGTATTGTTTTACTCAATTAATTGACTTGGACTAGGTTTGAAATTGGATATGCTTATTAGGTGTTTAGAGAAATAAATTATAAGATTAGATATTTGGGCTTTTATTTTTGTTAAAATCCTAGTGTAAATGAGCTTTATTCTTAAATTAGGGACATTTTTTTGGATTTGGATAGCTATTCTTTGAATTGAATTTGGTTTGGGGGACCTATGTTCATTTAAATTGAGTTATAATTGGATTTTTATAGGCTTGTAATTATGGGCTCTCATAATATGGTTTTAAAGTGATGAACGATTTGGTTTATGCTTATTTAGATTTTAGTTTTAAAAGAACTAGTGCATATTTTGCACTTTCTAAGGGTAAGACTTGGAATCTTTTAGCTTTTAGAGCATTGAGTTGTGGTATTGTTAGGCTTTGAAATATCTCCAGGTAGGTGAGTTTTTAAGAATTTGTCTTAATAAGCTAACCTAGGCTTGAGTTTCTTGACATATTGGACCTTGGTTATTGGGGAATGACATTTAAAGGCTCTTCTATATTGGAGTTAAGATGATTTGCCATTGGGTTTAGGATCAATGGGTTTTTTTTAATGATTTTAGCTTTCAAACTCATCTTTCTAAGAAAAGTTTAGTGTCTATATTGCTTGAGGGCTTTAGATTCTATATCATGGGCTAGATTTTTAAAGTATTGGGCTTTAGGTGGTTGGAGGAATTAAGTTAGGGTATGTGAGTTGGATATTTTAAAGGATTTTAGGTTTGGAGATTGTTTGATGTAGTGTGTTTAGTTTAGCGTAGAACTATGGAAAATTTGGAGCTCTTATAGTGCCTAATGCATACAACTTTAATATGTTTGGTCATAGGTTTAGGGGTTAACTCCCTCAAAAGTATTAAGACTTCTAGATATGGAGGCTTAAGGTTTCCTTTTTCCACCTAATGCATTTATTTTTTTCTCAATTTATTTTTATTGCTTATTACCAAATATGTCTTAGTCTTTTATCCTTATGATCCAAGGAGTCCTAACCTTTTTTTACCTACCTTTTTATTTATTGTATAATATACTTTTGTTTATGCTCAACCTAATTCATTACCAAATCACTCATCACAAGGTAACCTAATAAAGAAATTAAAGGGAAACAACCACTTTATTAAATTAATTAGGTTAAGGTTAGAGTGATGAACCCAAATTAGGCCATTTCTTCAAAACTTTTTAAAATCTTAGACATTGATTGGACTGTCAAAATTAGACCAAACAAATAATTTTTAATTTTAAAATATTTAAACTAATTAAAGAACTGAATCAAAAAATTAGAAAATCAAGCACGATTCAATTACAATTATAACAAAAAAATGAGATAAAGATGGTATTAAGTTGGCTTGAGTCCATCGCCACCTGAAAATTTGTCGACTTCTTTTACTTCCTTATCCTTGATGCTTGGTTAATGTTGAAGCAATAATTCCTAGTTCCTCTTACACCACTTAAAAGAAAGAAAATGAGCATGAGGAGTAAAATAGCCTACCAAATTATATTTAAAGGTAAGACTATCATCCTCATTTTATAGTTTTATTAATGTTATAAAAATATTTTATATTTTAAAATTTTCATGTGAAGTTCTCACACTTATCCAATATTTTTCTAAAGCCATATCTATTAACTTTTTCTGTTAAAAATATTGATAGAGCACACATGTAAGAGACTTTTTTTTAATGTAAATAACAATGCCACAGATAAATGATTAAAAATTAGTAAACTATAGGCGTTTATATGTATCATCTAGAATAATTTTTATTGATTTATTATATTTACATATTGATAAATTCCTAGAAAAAACATAATGTGGAATCAAATTATTCAATAAATCCTACTTTGTTAGATTAGGATGAAGCTTAAAAGTCCACTTGTATGATTATCATTTTTTGGTTTACTTGTTGTTGACCTACTTACAAATTTCAAATACACTCAATAGATATGACCAATCAAGATAGGACTTATACGTAGATAGAAATGTATTCCTATTCAAAGACAATTAAGCTTCCTAGTAAAGTTGAATGTAAACTTTAAAAGGAATGTTACTGTCTAAGTACAATTTTTGAAAGATTTTTAGATTTTAACCATACTTTTCGAAGGACTACTTATAAAAGAGAGATGCCTAAGGGAAGTTCTTATAACAACTGTTATTAAGCTCAAAAAGAGATTTCTTTGCATATCTAATATTCCTTAACTCTCACTAATTGTTGGAATGTCTTTTTCGGAGCACATATAATACTCTAAATGATTATTTTTCAGGCCTGCAGAACTAAGATAAATATGTTAAGCTTATCCCAAATTGCACATAATTTGGAACCATTCATAGGAATTCAAAACTATGAAATATTTAAACACTCTCACATAAGAAAATCTAAATTAGTTGAGTTACCTTACCTCGAGAAAAGAACAATATACTTATAGAAGTAATACATTTGCCAATCTTACTGGAACAACCAACACTCTTGAAATTTCTTGAGCTAATAAACAAATTGAGGATCAAACTACTAAAATTTAGATTTTACGTCAACAAGATAACTGATTGTTGCAATATAGGTAATAGATGCATGAAAGACAACAAATCGCACCTATGATAATTATCAAAAAGAGCCTCATTTACTCCTTTGCAATTAGTACCACTAGAATATAACATATTGGGGGAAGTCTAATAGCTGATAGCATATTGATACTAAATCTCCTAATAGATCCACTACCACTAACATTTAATATGGTATCGCTGGACACTTATAATAGTATCATATAAACTAATGTAGGGAACTTATAGATATGCATGAGACATATGATTTTATAAAATACAATGCCTTCTTTTCCAATGAGACCAGTGCATGTTTATGGTTCTAAACCTGACTTGCAACTTTAATAGTCGTTTTTCAACAATTAACCACTAAATTCATATCATATTTTGCTAGGAATAGGTGTAGATCTATAGAATTTTCATACTTAATATATATAATTCAAAGGTTGAAAGAGAAATTAAGGGATTGATAATAGTGTTTTAGTTTTTAGAACCTAAATCCTTAGTCTCAATGTAAGGGTGATGGCATCAATCTTTCATAAATGGTCTCAGTTCATGTTAATCTTTGTGGATTTCGATGTGTATGAAAATGCATACAATTTTCTTAGTATTCTATTATGTTTTTATACTTAAATTACCTTGGTTTATTCAGTTTATGTTATTTTTTAGGTAATTCAATTCTTTTTCCTTAAGATGAGCATTATCAATAATTAGAGCAAATTTCGAGTGAAAAACATAAAGAAAACATAATTCTTGGTTGTCATGTGCTAAAATATGTCCCCTATGAAAAATATACAAATGAAATATATGTCCTAGAAGACACCCTAGAGGGAAATTATGAGACAAGAGAATATCTAAAGAGTAATATGACCTAAGATATGCTCACTTAAGATAATGCCTTTCATGAAAAAAAAGAAATAGAGAGCATTTGATTGGCATCTTCATTAATCATAAAGAAGGTATTGAAAACCACACAACTCCAACAATTAATCATGTTTAAGAAGAAAGTCAAAATAAAAGATTTCTAAAGAAGTGCTTGTTGGGAGGTACCTACCTAAATTTCTTTTAGAATTGATAATTTTATTTGCAGTAATTTTCCAAGATGGAAAAATAATTTAGAATTATTTTTATTATAAGTTTATTGATTTATATTTCATTATGTTTCTATTGTGTTTTTTTTCTTGTTTTTTTTTAGCTAAGAAGCAAAAAAAGGCGTACATGAGCTTAGGGAGGAAATTAAAGGAGCATTGGGTTGAAAATTTAAAGAATAGACCAAAGGAAAGCTTTAAATTAGGTATGCATTAAACTTAAATGATAAACATAGCCTATGACATGCCTATTGTCCTAAAGTGTTTTTATTTGATAATATGGACAAATATTTATTGAAAGATCAACAAATTAGAACATGTTTATGTTTTATATCATTTCCATACTCGATATTTCACTGAAGTTATAGAAAGATCCATGGTTTGGGACATGGCATTGGACACACCTATATCCAAAACCATATCCTTTAATGAATTTTAGAAAAAAAGAAAATTGGCATAGGATATGCCTGTATCCTAGATTGTATCTAGTTATAAATCTTTCCAGAAGGATCCATCACTTAAGGTACAAACTTGTCTCAGGTTGAGTGCTGTGAAAATTTAAAACCCAGAATTACATAGGACTTATTCTTTTCACTTAAACTTTTGTCTTTCTTCTATTTTCTATCTTGTCTCTCAGAAATAATACTTAAGCCCACTTCCCAAGATTTCAGCACTCCTACTCCATCTCAACCCCTAAAATCTCCAATTTTATAGTGTTTTTAAAAAATTTAGGGATTTTTTTATCTTTTTGTAGTTTTCACCTTTAATCTCATTCTGAAACCAATTCTTTATCATCATAATGAGTGCAAAGGCTACTTCAAGCAAAAAGAATGTTAGAGAAATAAAAGGAGGAAATAAATCACTAACCACATATACCATTGCCAATGAACACCCATTATTGGTATATCCTTATTATGCTCACACGCAAATATATCAAGTTCTTAAATCTAGGACTTTTAAGTGGGCATATGAATTAGTTTTGATTGGAACCATAATATTAGTGAAAGATTTCAATATGTTCTTTGAAGTAGAAGAACATGCTTAAAAAGATCTTACTTTAGAAATTTTAATTACTTTTATGATAATTAGTCATGCTAGTGGAGAAAAGGAAAATGCAATTAAATTTAGGCTTGTGGTATTCGAATAAATATTTCTTTTAGTGAGTTTAGAGTGCAATACAGATTTTACAAATTCAAGTAGTTAGATATAAATAACTTTTAAAAAACTTTATAATGGAATTCACCAGAGTTAGTTGGTCATACTCCAAGTAATTTTTGTAATAGCCCTAGATTACTCGCCCACAGATATTGTCTGCTTTGGGCCTTAGCCTAGCCAATCCCTCATAGTTTTGCTCTTCCTACACCTTAGAAAAATGCGTCTTGTGAGGCAGAGGTATCTATACCCTTATAAGGCATACTTCATTCCCCTCTCCAACCGATATGAGATCTCACAATTTTACTAATTAATGTTAAGGAAAATAATTGCATATGATAGATATATAACTAAATTACCTATATCATATCCTTATCCCTTCAGTATTTGCATAGGATAATTGTTTATTCCATTTCATGAAAGAAGGAGAATATTAATATGGTGACACTTAGGGATCTATTCTAATTTTGGTGTGGAGAACATGTCAACTATATTATAATTTTATAGTATATATAGATTAGATAGGTAAAAGGAAGTAAGGTGGCCTTTGTGGAGGATCTATTCGATGAGACTAGAAAAAAGCTTAGGTGTACTTAGGTCTCTTACTGGATTAGCACTACATGTAGTTTTATAAAACATTCTTAATGAAAACAATAGGAGGGAAAGATCCTAATGAATTGAATTGGATCTATGAATTTAAGTAATATTGAGAATTCTTAATCTCTCTCAATATCATTTTAGCTATTTTGGATCTTGATAGGATGCAATAAATAAGATTAGTTAGGAAGTAGATGAGGCATACATATTAGCTAAGGGAGAGAAAGATCATATAAGGGATGATGCCCTTATAGAAGAGGAATAATAGATATTAAGAAGAGTAAGGCCATTATATATAATGGGTAGATAACATGTGATAGGACCTTAAGAAGAGACAATGGTATAGAAGAATGAGAATGTCAAATCAACAACTCAGTTGCTCATGTGGAAACAATAGATATGACAATTCATTAACTAGAGAGGCAATAAGTGTCCTTATGTAGGGAGCAACGAGAGAAGTCCCTATAAATAAATCAGATAGAAGAGAGCATGGTTTCATATTATCATTATATCAAATTCATTACTCTATAAAATCCCCTTTCATCACCTTTTCCATAACATGGGCTCCCGAGGGTGGTTATTATAAATAGTGGTGATGAAGAGATTATAAAACTTATTGATGTTTATGAAATTTTTAGTGTTTTCTCCTTTTTACTTTTTAAAATACATTATATTTTTATGAAATATTATTATGCTTTTGTTTATTATTTAACTTTAATCAATAGTAATTTATTTTATTTTCTTTATTGTAATACATTTTGCAATTTATCATTTATGTTTATGTTATTATTTTTACAAGGTATGGATGATTTTAAATGTCTTTTACATTGGCATTACATAGCAAGAAACAAACATACTGAGAGAAGTTCTCTTTCTTCTTTAATTTCTCTCTCTTTTCCATTTTACTATACTTTATATTCTGTATGGTGCTTATCATTTATTAATTAAAAAAATATACAACATAAATGTAGGGAGTGAATAATTTTATTTTGAGTATATTTTTTATGAAAATTGATATAATTACAATTAGCTTAATAAATGAATTTGTAGGAAATTAAACAATGAAAGAATAGTGACTAGAAGGAATCACGAGAAGTTGAATTACATTGTGAATTAACTAGGTTAAATGCATATGATTTTAACATAAATTGGGTTAGACTTAAGCTTATCAAGTAATATGTTATTGCATTTTATTTGTGAAAAATGTGAATACAGTGAGAATAAAAAAATTCACTCCATTAAATTTTTCCTAGGTAAAAGGGTTGAAGTCAAGAGTAATGCCAATATCCATTTTAAATGGTGACTTAATTGAGTAACTAAAGAGACTTATGACTAGATGTTTACCTTCTAGTTAAAAGGCTAGGATGACCTATCAAACAAGCCTTTAATCCTCTATAAAAAACCCAATAAAGGTACTTTAATTTGTCTTTGATGAAGGTTATTAAGTGCTTAGGAGTGAATGCTTGTTACTATTTTATACAATTTAGTGCAATTATTTAAAGATATAAATAGTTGATGAATAATGTAATTAGGTGGATGATGAGAAATCTTGTTTTCTTTATTTGATTTTTTGAACTTCCCCAGAATTCAATTTATTCAAGTAAAAAGTGAGTGAGATTTATTTGCTTGAGGAAAGCAAAAGCTTAAAGTTGGGATGTTTGGTGTTTATGAAAATGCACATATTTTCTTAGTATTTGGCTATGTTTTATGCTTAAATTTCCTTAGTTATGTACTTCATGTTTTTTTAGGAAATTCTGAAGATTTTGCTTTGGGATGAGCTTTATCAAGAATTGAAGAGGATTTCATGTGGAAAACAACATAATTCTTGGTTGAAAAAGGTCCAATACATGACTATGTGCTAGCTCGTGTTCCTTATAAACCATATGTTAATGAAGATATAGCCTAAAACATACTATAGAGGGAGATTATGTGGCAATGGGAATTTATAAAGAGTAATAAGGCCAGAGACTCACACATGTGTCTCAACCTATATCAATACTTAGAAAAGTTATTTAGTCTATGGTCTATGGTACAAACATGCCAAAGCCTGTGTCCCTCCCTAAAAAAATATTGAAAAAATCCATAGCTTAGGGCACGATCATGTCTTATACCATTCCTCAAGTGGGTAAAACATATTTAAAACATAGAAATCCTAATTTAAGAGCTTCTTTTGGAAATTTATCATTATTTTCTATTTTAAACTTATGGTTAGCCTTTGAGAGGTAGATTAACCTTTAAAATGTCAATTTCAAAGCTGTTTCAATAGAGAAATAAGATTGGAGAACATTTCAATAGATCAAGTTATCTAAAATACAAATATTTTTATTAGGGTTTTTTTATGATGTATTTTATTTTATCAATTTTTTGTTATTGTAAACCTAATTTATAGTTAAGTGTTTTAAATGTTAAAATAGGAAAATCCTAGTTATTATCTTCATATAGATTGATTTTATTTTATTTATGAAGTAGGATTTATATTTGTAAAATATCTTTAAATGCTTTTAATGTGGATTTAATTATGCTAGCAATTAGAACTCATCTTAATTCACTTATGGAAGATTGGAGAGAACCTACTTGTAAATGGACCATAATTTAGATATTCAATGTGGAATGGGGTGCTAGAGATAAACCTACATGATTTCTCTTATGTTAAAAATAAGGCCTTTCATAGAAGTTCAAAAAAATATAATACATTCTTAGGGGTTTTAACTTTGTAGAGCTACAAGTTAATCAACTCAAAAATAGTTTGTTATAGCTCAAAAAGGTCTAATTTTAAATGATAAATACCTTATAAGTTTTTGGAATCATGGTTACAAAGATGATCCTAAGAAAAGTACTTATCTAAAAGTTAATTATAATGTAATTCTTTATTTAATTAATTATTATGGTTTGATTATCTTAGCTATCAATTTGCTTAGATTTTGATTTATATTTTTTTTACCTAATTCCATCAAAAATCATCTTAATTAATAATATGACTAATTATTAGTAGGAGAGTTCGCTAGATCCATTTAGTTCCCTTAGGATTGATACTCTATTCACTATTATATTACTTATCAATAATTAAAAAAAACTTAAGAAGTAGACGCAAATAAAAAACACACAATATATTTGATATAGTAAAAAGACCACAAAGTTTTAAAAAGGTGAGGAATATAACATATAAATACATAGATTTGAAGGATGCTAAACATTGTGTAAGAAACCTCATCGACAAATATAATACAAATAGAAAAAGGATGTTTCTTTAATTAACAAATTCAATAAGAAGAATTCATGAATAAAAAAATCATAAGTTGAAAATAAAGGAATGATTAACGGAGATCTCCTTAAGTTTAATACATTACTCAATTCAATTGGATTTTTGACTACAACCTAAATAATGATCTCATGATGAAACAAAAAATAACAATCACTATTCATTCCAAGAGGGATAAGGATCTATATTGCTAACTTTGTCAAGGTTTTATATATGATATCGAGGACTAAAAAAACATCAAAAGAGTCATCAATGACTTTGAAAAATAATTAAGTTTGAGCATTTTTCTAAAGTAAAACAATTGGGATGGATAAGTTAGGAAGAATCAAAGAAGTAGCATTTTATAGAGGTCAAGAACTAGAAAACCTAATAGACAAACACACTCCATTTAAAGAGTGGTCTACATGATTATAAAAGGAGATATCAAGAAGCTAAAAGTTGAGTGAAAAAAGTATTACAAGGTGAGAGCCACAACAAACAACCTAATTATAACTAACCTAATATGAAAGATGAAGGTCTTTGTGATCACCTTTAAAAATATAGATAATAGTTCCTTAATCCATCCATATAAGGATGTTAGTATGGTGACTCTATAAATAGCCAACTCATTGATCAAAAGAATATTAGTAGATATAGCAAGTTCTGTGGATATTTTGTTTTATGATTGTCTTTAAAATGAAGATCATCCTAATGGATAGGTTGAAACCTATTACCACACACTAGCTTGGTCTTGGGCAAGTTCAAACATGTATAAAAGGGAAGATATCTTTGCCTATAACATTAGAGACATAGTCAAGAAAGGTAACCAATATAATATAATATTACATAGTAAGGAGACCATCTGTATACAATGTCATAATTGGAACTAATACATGATAAGAATAATCATATAACCTTACGTTTTAATGATGAAGTTCTCAAATTTAAACTGGGTAGGCAGTATATAGGGGGACCAAAGGATGAAAAACTAATTTCATACCATAATCCTAAAAAAATTAAGCATCATAATAAACTTAGAAGAATTGGATGTTAAAGATTTGACAAAAGAGATCAGAGGTGGGTTAGAAAAAGAAATTTAATAGGATGTAGTTAGAAGGCTTGAGGATTCTATGACATTTAAAATAAAGGAAACGACGAAAGAAACTACCAAGCAAGATTTGAAGAAATATTTTCTTTAATAATTGAACATTTTTGCTTTAAATTTGGAACATATGCCAGGGGTGAATATGGAAATAATATCCTATGAGCTAAATATTAAACCCTTCTTTAGACTAGTAAAATAAAAGAAAATGAATTTTATTGCAGTGTTTCTACTTTTAAAGTTCTCGCTATCATGAAATAATTACTGATAATCTAAGACAAGTTCACCTACCGTTGATAAGTAATATAGTAATGACTAAAGTATCGATCCTCAGAGGAAGCTAGAATAGTTTAAATAACTCTGCTACTACTAAATAGTAAAAGAAGTAAAATTGATCAAGTTAAATAATAAAAGTAAATGAAATATCTAACAAATAAGTAAATCAATAATAAAAAATTAAAAAAATAGTTTAGTAAAGAATTTAGATATAACTAATGTTAAGATAAGGATTACACTTAGCATTATCTTTGTATTTATGATTTAACAAACTTAGAAGGTACTTATAATTTGGACTTGTAAAAATTCTTAGTTAATAAAATTACTCTCTCTCAAGTGACAAACACTTATTCTTAAGTTAATTAATCGATATCTTTATCTAATTAAAACCCTCAATAATGTATTACGTTCTAGTGAATTTCTATAAAAGATTTAACCTTGACACTAGAGGATATATGTAAGCATATCTCTAGTTTTTAATCCTTTTCTACTTTCACACTTTTATGTTTATTATCACTAACTTTTCCTTATTCTATACATTGAGGACAATGTAAAACTCATGTGCGGGGAGGGAATTAATTATCTAAAGACCTTATTTTTCTTATCAATTTTATTACAAGTAGTTTAATATGGAATAATTTTAAGAAAATTTTTAATAACGAAAGAAGTTTGGATAAATTGAAGAATTATAATTTTGGTTGTTTTATGATTTAATGAGCTTGGTAAATTATTTATGAGCATTCATAACTAATTTAGTTTGATCTAATAATCTTAAAAATGGATGCTTAATTTGCAGTATGATACTTTTATACAAATTACACATATTTTTTAGTAAGACATGGATTCTATCTAAGTATTTTAGTATTTAAAAATAATAAAATAAAAATATATGAAAAAGTGAGCGTAAATAAGTCACTCCATTAGCTTCTAGGCGAAAAGGTTGAAGTTAAAGAGTGGTGTTAGTAACCATTTGAAACAATGACCTAACTAAGGAACTAAGAATATTTATGACAAGGTATTTACTTCATATTAAAAAGTGAGGTGACTTTACAAACAAGAATCTAAATGTTCCTTTATTACTTTAAAATCAAATGCTTTATTTTTTGTTAATTGGGGTTATTAAAATGTTTAAAAGTTTAAGCATCTTACTCATTTAAGTCAACTTTATAGATTAATCTGAGATTTGTAATTTAATTGATGTTTGAAAGAGTATTGGGTTAAACTAAATTGATTTATAACTTAATGCAAGTATCTAAATATCTAACTAATAGATGAACAATGTAACTAAATTAATAATTTGATAGTTTTGATTACTCTAATTGATTCTTGTGTATGAAAAATGCGCATATTTTATTAAAAGTTGGTCACCAATCTTTTAAAAAATAAGAAATGTATAAATTGTTTTTGCTAGAATTAACTTTAATCCCCAATATTCCTTTGAATTCCGATAGAGATTTAGTGAAGCCTTTACTTGAATCTGAGTTGGTTCTATAGATAAGCAAGAGATTATGAGAAATGGACAAGTTGAATATCCTTAGTTTTTCACAATAATAGTGAAACATAAATTTTCTTTCTTTATCAATGTTCCTTGCTATTACAAAGTAAATGCTTTAATCTAGAGAGTGCATAAGTAAGGGAATAAAAATTTACCCTGTCTAAACCCATTGGCTTCCTTGAAAACTTGAGTTGGTTCATTACCAATGAGAATGGTATATAAAGTAGTGGCGACATATTGGTTTAACCATTTATAGTTCTAGTTGATTGAATCAAATATTAAATTCAACATTTAAGAATAAATCTTGATTTCATTTTTCCTGTGATAGTTTTTAAGCAGCTCTTAAATAATGACATTGTCCTAATATTCATGCCTTGGATGAAAGCACCTTAGAAAGGGCTAATGAGGTCTTTCAAATCACTTTAATAATTGAGACAAGCAATTTGGATATGACTTTGTAAACTATCTTATAGTGTGAGATGGATTTATAATCAGAAAAATTAGAAGGATTAAGGACCTTTGGAATTAAGAATATATGAGTTTTATTAAGCTCACTAAATAATTTTTTTGTGAATAATTACTAGATTAAATTGGATATTATGGTTCCTTTCAGGTTCTAGGTCTTAAAAAAGAATAAGGTATTAAAACTATTAGGTCCTAAAGTCTTATTTGATCCCAAGTTAAGCAATGCCTTTTTGATGTTTGAGTTTTAAAAGACTTAGTGAGAAATTCTACTAACTCCTTAGAAAGGGAGTGAGGGATGAAGGTTTCAATATCCTACATTGAAAAGGAAATGTTAGTAGTAGTACCTATAGAACTTCTAAAGAAGTTAAAGGCTAGATGCTTCAACTCTTGCTTTTATGTGAAAATAGATCTAATAAGTGTTAATTACACTATGTTTTAGCTTGATTGTTTTAGAGTATTGTGCTTGTATTTTGATATTTTTACAGTATTTGGTACTTAAAATGACCTATATTTTATTTCATGCTTTTTTAAGTCCCTCAATGAAGAAGGAACAAAGTAGGGATCTTTCAAGTCACACTAGCGCAAATTTAATAGAGTTTAGTAAAGGACTCAGAATACAATATCAAAATGATACTGGGTTGCTCCGTATATTCTAACATGTCACATTCTATTTTTGAGAGAGTTTGCTATAATAACTACATGAAACAAATACAGACTTGTGTTCCTTTCATGTTCACCATTAAGTTATTATATTTCTCCAAACACATCCCATATCCTACTATATTATGTGTATGTTCTCCAATATTGGGGAAACATAATCTTGTGTTCCTGACTCATTTTGGTGGTAATTGTTATTATAAAAAGATGGTTTAAGCAATATAAAAGCCAACACGGTCTTGTGTTTAACCTATATTGGTTATAATTTATAGTGTTTTATATTTAAGAGAAATAGAGGAAAAAAGAAGACAATCAAATTGAAAACACCGAAAAAGCAATTGGAAGATGATAAAAAGCATTAGCGAATAAGAAAAAATAATTATAGAGAAAAACAAGAAGATATATTAACATTTATCAAGAACATTCAAGATTCAAGTTATGAGAACTTGGTCCTAGTTCTTGTGTTGTTTCTTATTTATAGCAGTTTTTTTATTTGAAGATAAACTAATTAGGATATAGATCTATATGGGATAAAACCTAGAATTGTTGCTTTGAATTGATTTATTTGATTTAGTGAAAGATTTCAGTTTCTTGAGAATTGTTCATGCTTATTGATTGTGTTGAATCAAAGTAGTTAATACAAAAGATTCAATTTCAAGTCCATATATATAATGAATTATAATTTGTCATGTTTCATAAATTAAATTGAGATTGTTGAAAGGAATTATTTAAATTTTCTTATCGTGTTTAAAAATGTTAAAGGAAGATTAATTATTTTTTAAAAATAAAAATAATTTCATTAATCTTTAAAAGACATCAATAAGAATTATTTAACCAGAGCACATTTGAAGAATAGGTGGCCTAGTGTTTCCAGTGTGTCTCTATATAGTGCAAATTTTAGATCAGGCACCTAAAATTTCAACTTATCTCTTATTCCTAGCCTTTACAGTGTTGCTAATCACAATATATAGGAATAAGTTGGTGCAATCTTTGAGTCCCATATAAGTTTGTGATATTGCAATTTATTAAGGGATCCCAACAATAGCCTTTTCCACAAATCAATTAAGAACAATTTAGACTTATCTAGATCTTATTGTATGGAATCAGGTTGGCATTGAATAGGTTGGTAACTTGGGAGATTTTCTGTGATGATACAAGAGCCACTTAATGAATGAAAAGGCCAGCTCTAGTTACCATTTTGGATAAGCATTTGAACCTTAGTATTGATAGGCACATAACCTCTTAGAGTGTGGAAGTATGGAGTGAGATATAATAGCCCCAATGGATGCCAGTTATCATATTAAAATTTTGTATTACTTCCATTTCCATTAAAGTGCTTGACATGAGGTTGCATAAGTTGTCTAGTACACAAGATCTGATGAAATTAACAAGAATGTGTCGGTTTACAATGAATGGTCCATATGCTTTCTTATTTGATATGCACCATATAGATCCACTTAACCCAAATACTTTCTTTCTCTATATAAATTCTCTAAAGTCTTTTGGCTATTAATGCTTTAGCCTTCCTGGTTGCTGATGTGATTCCAAGACCGCTATATTCATTAGGCAAGTAGACTGTAATCCATTTGATCTTAGAAGCTTTTCCATGGGTGTTATTCTTTGTATTCTATATGAAGTCTCTAATAATTCTATCAATTTTTTAAGGATCCTTGATAGTTATAGATTGCATCTTGTTTTTGTGGGTAGTTTAGTTTGTATTTAGTTGTTAATTTGATTGTTTAGTGTGTTTTAGGTTATAATTGTGTTAGTTAGTATATATTTGTGTTTTAAGCATTTTATAGGTTATAACATGCTTTTAAGCTTCAATTTCATACTTTAGAGGTGCCTGGATGTGTTTACTAGTGTTTCATAGAGTGGATAACGGAGAAGATTAAGAGAACTTGGGAGTTAACCACGATCATGTCCAATAGGCCACGATTGTAATAGAAGGATGATGGAGGTGCCATAATTATGGTATAATTTGCCACAATCGTGACAGAAGGGCAAAATCTTGGCCACAATCGTGGCACTAAGGGCCATGATCATGGCCTGTGTAGGGGCAGACTCGAGGTTGCTTCTAGTTTTAAGTTTTCAAGAGACTTTTCAGACCTTTCGAACTTGAATAAAGCCCTAGGGTTGCCCTAATCGGGAAAGAGTATAAAAGGAACATAATGCAACCTTAAAAAAGGAGCTTCAGTTTTTTTTCCACTTTTGGAAAGCTTCAAAGAGAGAGAGAGAAGAAGAAGAGGAAGAATAAGCAAGTCTTTCGACGCTATTGCCCTCCTGGTTTATTTGATCCAAGTTCTTTCTCATTTTTATTTATTTAATGTATAAGATTAAAATGGATTGCATGATGATGGATTTTGGATTGTTGATGATGTTCTAACTCTTCCTTCAGGATTTACATTGATTTAATGCTAATATAGTCATTTTTGTTTTTTATTGATTGGGTGTTGTGATTAATTGTGATATTTGCATATTTCAATAATAAACTAAGAGGGTGAATTGGATAAAAAAGATTGGATTAGATTGACGAGAGTTAGGCGATTCAATAGATCACATGATTAATTTTATAGGTTTTATATAGAGAGAGATCCTATTTAAGTCCCGGTAGTTTATTAGAGGGCTTAAAGATCTAATTAGAATTATAGGTCTTTTATTAATTGAGAGATTGCAAACTCCATAATTCAATTAGGGCTAATGATTTAGGCTTTAATGATTACACATGAGATAGAGTAATCGATCCTTTGATAGTCTAGAACCGACATCATAATAACGTATAAATGGCTAGATTAGCATTAATGATAGGAAAATCCCCTCTCATAACTTGGTAATTTCTCTTGAGTGATTTTCATTGTGACTTGTATGTTGCTCAATTTCCCTTATTTGTGTCTTAATTTCCTAAATTAAATTCTTGCTAATCAAATTCCCATATCTACTTTTTTGTGTATTTTTATTTATTATTTATTATTATTTTATTAATTTTCTAGCCTTAGATAACCCAAGATTAGATTAGTTCACCCTCCTCATGGCATTGATGTAACAGCCCAGACCACCCGCTTGCAGATATTGTCCGCTTTGAGCCTCGGCCTCTCGGGCCTCGCGCTCTC